>JABUQX010019094.1:27500-33571 GCA_015478945.1 Trachelipus rathkii
AAGATCTGGCTGCTGCGGGATATATATATGCAGAAACTCTGAAAAAAAAATATTATGACGGTATGGTTAAAATGATTCGTTCATATGGTAAAAAACAAATGTTAAATATGATTAAAATTAAACAATAGTATAGTATCATTTATAATAATGCTTGCAAATAGTTGTTTCAATTCTTTTTACTTCTATAATAATGTATAAATATTAAAAGAGAAATTTTATTAGAAGAGGGAATTAAACAATCTAGTTTTTCCCTTTAGTTCCAGCTAAGTCTATCTATCTAACTCTAGCTATCTATCATGTCTAAACTAGTGAAGTCTTTTAATATTCATGCAATAGCTATTATCTTATTTTTAAAATGTAAATATAAAATATTTAATGTTATCAATGAACGAAATAAAGAAATAAAGACTAAAGACTACTCTACTCTAGCTAAATCCAATATTTTCGCGGGAGTTATAAAAATTTATGTATCATGAATGACAATTTTTCATGCTAAAAGCAATATGGGTATTAGGCACTAGTATTTATATATTAATATACTTCTTAGTAATATTTAGCATCCAAATATTAATATTATAAGCATTATTATGAAAGATAATGGATCATTATTTCATAATCTATCCTATTATTCCGTGCTTTTCCCTTTGTCTAAGGGCTGTTATAAACATTTGCCGATTTGTTTCAAACAATCAAAAACGAAGCTTTAAGCTGAAGAATATGTGATAAAGGGTTTTAAGAATTAACACAGGGGAGCACGTGTGGTATGATGCGTGTTAATAGATTGAATGAGAGGGGAAAAGGCAGATTTAAGAAGAAGAAGATGAATTAATAATAATAAGAACAATAATATAGATTGAATAACTACTGGAGTGGAGAGAAATGAGAGAGGAGAGACAAAAGAGAGAGAGAGTCAATAATATGATAAAATAAAGAAATAAAAATAAAAAATAAGGAGCTCACAGTAAGATATAGATCGAATAAAGAGATCGGGAGAGAACAAAGATACTAAGGAGTTCTCACTTAGAAGAATGAAGCATAATAGATAATAAAATAGAAATAAAGAAATAATACGATGCTATATACACTTAATAATAGCAAGGGCTGAAGCATTGAATCGAAAGTGTAAAATGACATAATAACAATATATAATCGAATAAAGAGCGTGGAAACGCTGTGAAGTTAATTCTCATTAAAATTTGAAAGTTAAAAGTTATCAAGCAAAATTATGTAATTGCCCATTGAAAACCCACATACAGAGTAAATGATTGACGACATTTAGTTGGGGAATTTTTTTTGTTGGCTGCAAAAAAAATTGTTTGTAGGAAATAGCTTTTACTACTTCCGAATTAAACATATAGCAGCGGACGGAACCTCTCATATATACGGCATGAGTTAGGAGTATATAAAGTAAAATCGATGAGCGAGGAGCGTATGTAAGGTAGTAAGTTAGTAATAAATATACTATATTAAAGTACTGATAACTGTATGTTCTGTCATATTAGTATTATGTAATAGTATAGATAATAGCTTAGTAGAGTCATGATATATATATATATATAATAAATATAGTATCATATACGTATAGATTTACTATATATCATCGCTCGGGGGTGATAGAGGGATTGATAGTAGGGTAAGAGTTACTATAAAGTGAGTAGCGACATAGAGAGGGGGTAGTATATGCGAGGTATGTAGAGATGAGGTTATACTCAGCTTATCAGATATTTATATCATATATATATATATATTATTCTATCCTCATATGCTTTGTATGTGTACAATGCAGAAGCGTAGTGGGAAAAAATTTTGGAGAAGAATTGGGTAGGTATTGAGGGAGAATGGTGTTTGATTTATCTTTTTAAAAAGCGCTTCCGGAAATAAAAAGGAAAAACTTTTTGCTTCGTAAGCAGAAATCGAGAGAATTTGACAAAAACGTGATGTGACTAAACTGACCAACCTAAGCAACAATGTAGTAATTGTATGTATGGGAGATGTAGTATGTATGGTTATGATGTATGTAGTATGTAAGTAGTAGTATGTAGTTAGTTGTATGTATGTCATGATGTATGTATGTAATGGCTACTGTAATGTCTGTATGTTGATGTAGTTGTATGACAAGATCAACCCCAGCATACCACCCACTACGTATGTATGTTGTATCTATAGGTATGTAAAGAAAACCGTCTTTTGTCATCTTTCATACTTCGCATGGTTTCAGAAAAATGACCTTTTTATTTACTTGGCTTTATTCAAAGGCTGAGAGATCGGGTTTTTTGTAGGTTGGGAACACATCGGCAGTTCACAGAGGTGGGTGAAATACAGGACACTACTATTAAGATTACGCTTAGGATATTCCAACGAGGTTATAGAATAAGGAGACTAAAAAAATAGTATATAAGTAATTTTTTTCATGAAATCTATCTAACTATCTATCTAGCTATCTAATCTAAATCTATTCTAAATGACGGTGCTCTAATGCCGTTCCGATCAGCGAGACCATGTTTAACCTGTGCTTACTATCCTATCTATCTATCTACGTATCCATATCTATCTATCTATCTATCTATCTATCTATCTATCTTAAGCTATCATCTATCTATCTATCTAGTCTATCTAATCTTGCATCTATCTATCTGTCAATGTCGTTCCATTTCTTAACATTCCATCTAGGTATGGTATTAGTGAATTAGAGTATGTATGTATGCTATGTAATTATGTATATGTATGTAGTAAGTATGTATGTAGCCTATTTAATTTCCGAAAAATCTTACGGCTCCATTGGAGGGTGCTAACGGCTTTCTTTAATTGAGACTTCATTTTAAGTCGCAGACCCGTATTACAAATCCATTCCGGCTATACATTAGCCTCTTTCTTTTGGCCGCAAACCGGACTGAGCTACCTTATTATTATATTACTATTATTATTATTTATTTTATATTATTCATTATTATTTGATTATTGATTATGATGTATTATTATTATTATTGATTATATTATTATTTTAGCAGATTAATAATACATAGACTAGATAATATTCCTATGCTGACTACTATCTTATACATCTATCTCTTCTAATCTATCCGTCTTTTCCTTTCCTACGTTTTTCCCCTTTCTCTGTGAATAATATATATATATATTATAATCTAGATGATTATTATATATATATATATACTAATATATGCTTATATATTATAGTTATATTAATACTAATATATAGTGATAGTAATATATATATATATATTAACATATAATATTTATATACTTGTAATACTAAATAGTATATATGTATATATATAGTATATAGTATCATATATACTATATATATAAAATATATATATATAATATAATATGATATCATATATATATATATATATAGTATATAGTATTACACATATATATTAATAAGTATACGATTATTAGTATAATATGATATATATGATATGATATATGATAATATATGTACGAGAGAGAGTTTTATTATATATTAACTATAAAGATGAGGGGGTATTATAAGTAAGTATCAGTGGGAGATAAATTAGGAGGTAGTAGTAGGTACTATAGTAGTGATCGAGAGAGAGATAGGGATTGTAGGTATAATAGTATAGGAGTTAAACACAAAAGAGAGATTGACGTAGTAGAGCGGGGAATATATAAATACATTCTGTACGACTTATATAGATTAATATATATATATTATATGATATATAGTATATATCTACATAGATATACGAGCGTATAAATACTATATAATATATATATATTAGTATATATATACTATAAGTATAATATATGAATATATATATATAATATATGATAATTTAACTGTATTAAATTCATACATACATCATACATAATATATATATATATATATAAAGTAATATGATTCACAGTAAGTACAACATATATATATATTATATTATATATATAATATATATAATATAATAGTATTATATATTATATATTATAGTATATACTATAGTATATAGTATATAGTATATATATAGTAATATAGATACCAAGCGCGATTAAGATTAATAGTTATAGCCATATATCTTTCTTATATATGTTTATAAGTATATCATGAATATCTGTATAGGAGCTATATAGGTGGTAAAAACTAGTATTAAAAATATATGTAAATATATATACCTATTAGCATGGTTGATCATAATAGCGGATCTATAATCAAATATAGCAACGATAACGTATTGAAAGGTGTTGGGGTGAGTATCCGATAGAGCCGGTGCCGTTAGACGCTGAAGAATGGATCTGTATCAGTACCAATAGGGTGAGCTGCAGGAAATTGGGCGGGTGATGCCATAATTCGACAAAAGCAAGTGTGCCATAACAGGAGAAAAAAGTGTTAAAAATACTCACTAGTGATGAGAAGGCATTACGCTGAGTTCGCCGCAAGATGCTGTGAACATGTTGTTAATTGCTGGTCGATCAGTCCGGACAGAAATTCTGTGAGCGTCGGTGATGGTGTTTCGTTGTCGTTCGAGAATGTGGATTAATGATTAGAAGACCGAGTAGATGCGGATGGGCAGTGCAACCCTGGCATCTGCAAGTGCTATGTAGCGTAGTTGCTCGTTGTGAATGGTTAACGCCATAGTGTAAATGACACGTGATATATTTTGATACAAGGTATATCCGAGGTATTAGAATGGGGATTTTATTCTGTCTGGGTTATTTTATATGGAGATTAGACTTGGGTACGTTGGTTGTAATAGTCCAGGTATTAAAAGAGCTGGAGGCCGCGGTAGGTCTGATTCGAGCCAGTATATAGTCAGAGGTGTGGGTGTATTGCTCTTATTTATTCGCGCGCATGACGAAGTTTTTGCTTACATCAGCTATATGATCAATGAACTGATCAGTTATTAATGCGTGATACGCGACATGTATAGTGCATAGCTAGAGGCACACTGGAGCCCGCGACTCGCTGTAGGGGTTAATCGCGTTCGGGGAATGAATTCGCTCGTGAATGATTCGGCCGTTAGGGCGGAGTTGACGCCGCAGGACTATACGCGCAGATCGTATAGCCAAGAGGGCGTGAGTTCGCGCGGGCGCGTTCAGGTCCTGCTGAGGATATGAAGCATTGACTTTGGGGACGAGGTTAGTTGGTATGTGTGAGCCGCCGTTTTCACAATGATCATGCTCCAGATGCATGAATATGGGTACAAAGCAGAAGGTTGCGGTCCCACCACCGTAGGTCTATATCCATGGTTGATGATGTACGATCACGCCGGGCTTTTGAAATCACACCGTTAACCTCAGAAATTAAGTTTCGTTAAACATGATTATTACAAGCTACTACAAACAATAAATTCCTTGATATCTTCATATTAATGAATTTTGAGATAATTTCTTAAGAGTAGTTTGGTAATCCGCACTGAATTAATGACGACTGAATTTGATAAAAAAGCAAGAAAGAAATTAAAAAAGAGAGAAAGCCATCAAAAATTCAAAATTTAATATAGATGGGATAAAATAATAGTGATTCCCTCTTAAAAAGTGACTAACAGAATTGAAATTATTTTATCAAAAATTCAGAATAAAAAAGAAAAAATGCTTAATCAATAATAACTGTTTTTAAAAAAGGAAACAACTGTCTTAAAATATTACATTTATATACAGAAATATATATAATATATAATAATTATATGTTTAACTATAAGAAATAATATATATATTGTAAATATAAAAGTATTAATTAAATATAACAAACTATATATATATATAATTATATATAATATATCTACGTAATAAGATCTATATTATTATCATATATAATATAATTATCATATATAATATACAGTAGTATGATATCGTTAAGTACTATAATATAATCCTATATAATATTATTGATAAATATATAAAATTGATAAGCCTATATATATATAAATATACTGCTATATTATATATATATATATAATATATATATATATATTATGATAATATTAAAATTATAAGTAAATATATATAATAATAATATAGTATAAGATATATAATATATTATATAAGTATAATAATATATAGAATAATTTATATATGTAATATATAAGTAAATAAGT
>JABUQX010019095.1:0-10331 GCA_015478945.1 Trachelipus rathkii
CGATGTACTTCGTTCAGTTCGGATGGGTCGCGTTCGCATTTATCGTAGAAACGCTCGTTTTTCGTGCGCCGCTTCAATATATATATATATATATGGTGTCTCAAAAAAATGTGCCAACTCATTTGACTGCTCTTTGTTTTTCAGGTGTAACTACTGTAACAGAATGGCAGATCAATTTAGCTTTGAAGAAGAGAGAAAGTTTGTACTTAAATGATGTTGGACCACCGGAAACGAAACGAAAGTGCAAAAGAGTGTTCAAGAAGGGAGTTCGATAAACCGCCACCAACGCTCGGACCATTGCCCGCATCAGAGAGAGAAATTTAAAGAAACAGATGGAACAGTTCACAACGTCAACAAAAAACGTTCTGGATGACCATGGACATCCACACCAACCCATCAAAGGAAGAGCACGTTTACAGGAACCCTCATCGATCCCCACAGAAATCTCTACGACAAACGGCCCGGGAGACACACATCTCAAAAGATAGCGTCCATTGCATCTTGAAGAGTATAAGACTAAAAGTAAAAAAAACTTTTTGTATAGATTTATCATTAAACTTAATAAAGACGATCAGGACCGGAGACTTCAATTTGGTGAATGGTACCTAGCTAAATATTTTGCAGAGAGGCAGGGTTTCCCACACAAAATTGTCTGGCGAACAGCCGGGGCTATCTTTAAGTCAAATGGCTCGATTAATCGCCATAATTGTGCCTTCTGAGGTCCTGTAAATCCCCATATTAAGCCCCAGACACTTCATTTAAACCTACCAGGGGTAACTGTCGGCTGGTGTGGGATTTCCGGGTGAGGACATCATGGGACCCTTTTTAACAGGCAGTACGATGGGGATAGAGGTACTAACACTTGCTGCAGGAGTGGAGTCGAGTCCACATTGACGGGTGTTTGGTGATGACGGGCGTGATTTTACCAACCGAGATGGAACCACTTCCCCACTTTACCATCGCAATGGCGAGCTCACCTCGATGCAGCATTCCCAAACACATGGATTGAACGAGTAGTATTGAATACCCTGCACCTTCCGCAGATCTCACGCCAATGGACTTCTTTTATGGGGATATCTCAAGGACAGAGTTTATCGCTCCAAAACAAAAGAACGATAAGTAAATTTGAAATTGGAAATCGAAGACAATTTCGCGACGCGACATTAAAAATGAACTGTTTCGTGTCGTTTACGACTCCATTAGTTCGCGTTATCAGCTGTCTGTGTCTGAACAATGGCGGTCATCATTTTGAACATTTGCAGACGTGATTCTTTAAATACATGTATGTTCTGTAATTCAAGCCTTTAAATTTGTCACTATGTTCATAAATAAAGTTTGTATAGTCTTCCAAATTGTTAGTACATTATTTTTGAGAACACCCTGTACTTATATATATATATATATATATATATATATATATATATATATATATATATATATATATATATACTATATATCTTCTATATATATATATATATATACTTGCCATCATATATATATGGAATAAATGCTTTTATTGTTCCGGTTTAATATTTAAAAAAAAATCTGAAATGTTGCTCAATGATTTGTTTAAAGTAAAAATTATTTCGATTTTGACCTTTTAATTATTTATTTTACATTTTTGATATATATATATATATATATAATATATATATATATATATATATATATATATATATACTATATATATATATATATATATATATATATATATATATATATGCATATTGCTATTGCAATCTCTATGTATTTATCATGTGTGTATAATGGTCCTATTACACTAGTTTCTCAAATATATTTTTGCCAAAGATAAAAAAAAATTTGGGACAGAAAGATCATAAGATTAAAAGATAAGATTATAATATTAAGATTATAATCCATTATAAGATTAAGAACAGTATTTATTACAAATGGCATCAATTAACTGATTAATCATTATATGCTCTCTACTCAAAACCAATAAACGCTTGAAAAAGGAACTAATTTGTTATTAGTTTAAAAATAACTTTCTAACATTATGGATACGATGAGACAAAACAAAAAGATTGTAAAAAGGGATTAATATCTATACATATTAAAGCTTGCATTTCCAATTTAGAAAAATCCTTGCCATGTAGAATGAAAAATTAGCCATATTAAAACCTTTTTCCTTAAATATATTTATGGCTTCATTGACGCCACTTACCTCATATTGTAGGGACAAGTTGTAAACATTCGAAAATAGCATGTTAAAACATTTGATTTTCTAGCGTACTGAGTAAAACATTTACTTAAATAATCTTTTATATACACCTAGAAAAAGTTCTACATAAGAACTTCTTCAATTTCTTCAATTTTTTAGAAATATAGGAGCGTTGTTTCCTTATATCCAAAATACCTCGTACATATTTTTTTTTCCCCTAATCTTTTATAAATTAAAAAGATAAGGTTGGTAGCATATACACTTTGCTATACGTCCAAACGTATATTTGAACAGAAATTTGTTTCAATGTCAACAGCTGGAACTTAATATTTTTAACATTTATTAGCTCTTATCAAAATCAATTGATAACTCTACAACCGCATTAATTTAAATTATAATTCCAGCTTTTATTGTTTCAATAATAATAATAATAATAATAATAATAATAATAATAATAATAATAATAATAATAATAATAATAATAATAATAATAATAATAATAATAATAATAATAATAATAATATTAATGAAAGTTAACAGTAATAATAAGACTAATAATAATAATAATAATTATATAAACATAATATTAATAATAACTATAAACTGTAGTAATTCAATTATTATTATTATTATTATTATTATTATTATTATTATTATTATTATTATTATTATTATTATTATTATTATTATTATTATTATTATTTCTTTATCCTCCCTTCAAAGTCCCCCAGGTGGGAGGGTGGACTTGACATGCACAGAAATAAAATTGTTAAGTAGAAGAGCATGAATTAAGTCGAAACAAAAGCCCCAAACCCTTACACCTTCACCTCATATCCTTAAGTGCTTGTGCCCGTCGCAGTCAACATTCACCCTAGGTATTCTTCACAATGCTGCTACGGATCCAAACTGTTGTATCTCGTCAGTGTAAGGGTTCATCATCTGGGCTAAGACGACAAACCAATCCCTTCACATAACCACACCATTCACTCCTATTATGCACCATTATTCTCGCTTGAACCAAATTCACATTCATTTCCTTAAGACACTCCTTTACTGACTCAAATCATTTTTTTGCAGGTCTCGAAGTCGGTCGATTCCCAATACACTCATCTCTATTTATCCGCTTAACCAACCGACTATCATCCATTCTTTAAACATGACCAAACCATCTTAATATACTTTAGCCTATTTTCTCATTCACGCCTATACTCACATAACACGACTCCCTAGCACCGTCATTTCTCATTTTATCAATTCCTCCCACACCTAATAATTCCTTAAGATTATTCTTCTGAACAGACTGCACCTTAGATTAATTTTTCCTATTCCTCACCATAGTTTTTCTGCTCCATCCGTTTCATTAGTCAAGAAATTACTTTTCATATTCATTCCATGAAGATTTGTCTTACTCTCTTTCTTAACCTATCTTACTTCCTTTCAGAAGAGCTTCTTATTCTCTTATAAGTTTCCATTCATCCTCCATCCAATTTGTTACTTCACCTCTTTATTCATCCCAGGTATGCAACTTTTAGTC
Organism: Trachelipus rathkii; assembly: GCA_015478945.1. Lineage (NCBI taxonomy): Eukaryota > Metazoa > Arthropoda > Malacostraca > Isopoda > Trachelipodidae > Trachelipus > Trachelipus rathkii. The sequence continues at coordinate 3,717 of JABUQX010019095.1, forward strand.
GTCCTTTTCTCCTCCTTATATATTCATATACACCTTTCTTTCGTAACCTCATCATTGGTTTTAGCACATTCACCACGCATCTTCATTCCACTACTCACTATTGGCATTCTTACCTCCTACTTTAGCACACCCACATACTTCTCTTGCACTACTAACAAACGTTTCCTTCATTTGCGTCCATATTTGTTCAGTTTCATCTTGTTTACATTCAAATGGTTTATTCGTAAGGGTTCTCACGGACTTTTCCTTATAACCCTGTTCACTTATTTTTTTCATTCTTTATTCTCCTCACTGTTCACTTATCTTTTCATTCTTTATTCTCCTCACTTCTTTCCCCTTTCCTTTCCTCTCCATCCATTCCAACACTTGCATAATTATAAATAAAACGGCATAATGATATGATATTCCCATCCCCAACTCCTTCACTGATTTAACATCCAACACACACTTTAACATTTTCTTCTTCACCAACACAAAATCAATCATACTTTCACTTCCATACAACCTCTGCCTACACCATCTCTAGCATACTTATGGATACTTTTGTGTTAAAAGAATGTATTACTTACTCGCACGTACGTATCTACTCACAGAAATCAATCAATCGCCTTCCTACCATTCTCATTTTCTCCTTCAACCCAAAGGCTCCTGTTATATCATCCCTTTTTCAATCACCTATTCAACCATTCAAGTAGCCCAAAACAATCAATTTAAATCTCCTACTCATCCCGTCCAAAAGAATTTATAGATTATTCCAGAAAATCACACTTACCTCAATATCACCCTCAGATGAACCATATGGTACAACCATACATACCTTGATCATCTCAAGATTAAATTTAGAAATTAGAACTCTATAACTAACACAAACAAAATCCACCATAGCTCTGTGAAACAAGTCAATCATCTGAATCGCAACCCCTTCTCTCTCTCTCTCTCTCTCTCTCTCTCTCTCTCTCTCTCTCTCTCTCTCTCTCTCTCTCTCTCTCTCTCTCTCTCTCTCTCTCTCTCTCTCTCTCTCTCTCTCTCTCTCTCTATACTCTCTCTCTCTCTCTCTCTCTCTCTCTCTCTCTCTTCTCTCTCTCTCTCTCTCTCTCTCTCTCTCTCTCTCTCTCTCTCTCTCTCTCTCTCTCTCTCTCTCTCTCTCTCTCTCTCTCTCTCTCTCTTTCTCTCTCTCTCTCTCTCTCTCTCTCTCTCTCTCTCTCTCTCTCTCTCTCTCTCTCTCTCTCTCTCTCTCTCTCTCTCTCTCTCTGATTCCTCTCCACTCCAACACAGACACATTTCACCCAACTTCATTTGACTTCATCGCTTCCTTTCATCTCTGTTTTAGCCACCAGCAAGCATATCAAATTCCCCTTTCTAAATACATTCATCGCCCTTCTCCCCTTCTCCTCCACATTTGCTCCTCTAACATTCATGTACGCAGACCTTTCACACAGTTTCACCAAAGATACAAGGCCCGATGCAGGCATCAGCATTCCTAAATAAAAAAGTGTTTAGTAGTAGTATTTTATGATTATGTTTGTGATAACGGAGAGTTTACTTCGGTGTGGAAGAATGTGGATAGGAGCCCAAAAGAGGCGAGCCATTGAATACTGGAGTGTCATGTGATGAACTCTACACTCATAAGCTCAATGGGAGGTAATCTTATCGCTTCGGGTGCGCTACTTCCCTTCTTCTATAAATTATTATTATTATTATTATTATTATTATTATTATTATTATTATTATTATTATTATTATTATTATTATTATTATTATTATTATTATTATTATTATTATTATTATTATTATTATTATTATTATTATTATTATTATTATTATTTTATTATTATTATTATTATTATTATTATTATTATTATTATTATTATTATTATTATTAAAATATTATTGCTATTATTATTATTATTATCATCATCATCATCATCATCATCATCATCATCATCATCATCATCATCATCATCATCATCATCATCATCATCATATCATCATCATCATCATTATTATTATTATTATTATTATTATTATTATTATTATACGTGTGTGTGTGTGTATGTATGTATGTATTATTATTATTATTATTATTATTATTATTATTATTATTATTATTATTATTATTATATAAACTATGAATTATATTTTTGCTTGTTTCGGGATAATTTTCAACTTTAATATTGGTTAATTTTCGTGCCTCATTAAGAAATGCATCAAATTTACCCTTTTTTTTCCCCCTTTAGTTAATTGAAAAATTTATTGCCTTTAGTTCTCAGTGTAATGTTACAAAAGCGATCAATAATATCAATACGAAGTAGTTTTACCTTACAAAAGAGCTCAGTATTTCTATGAGCAGAGTGGAATAACAGGCGTCTTTTTTCCAAAATGCCAAGTTTTCGTGTGCAGTTTGTAACTTTAATGAATATCATAAGAGTTTTGGGTGTTTTTCCTTATACATGGAGAAGAAGTCAGACTAAACATTCTTTCCTTTCCGGCCCAAGTGGCTCCGGCACCGGTGAAAGAGTTTTAACTAAGTTCACTTGGAAAATGTCCATTGGATGGAAGATTTGGAGTGGAATTTTATTTTTGACTTGCCTTGCATTCATCATTTATAATTTAATCTACCTTAAAAAGTTAGTTGCTAAAAGAACTAACTCTTCAAAAACTTTGGAGTTTGCTTACTCAGTTTACGACTGCTTTCTCTACATTAATATCGTTTTGCTCTATGCCTACTGCGCCAAAAAATATGAATTAATGAATAAAATATTGAATTTTGGGGAAGAGTTTTTAGGAAAACTTAAAATCGACCACCAAAGCTTATCAGATTTTAAAGTGTCATTTCTAGTTCCTTATCTCATAATAATGGGACAGATCTTTTTGATTGTATGTCTTGTAATAGACGAGAGAAATAATTTTGAAAACATTTTTCATTTGGTTTCTTACTTAATAATAATATTTATAAACGGTACTTTAGTGGCAACGTTATCGACATTGTTTTATTCAATAATTATAATAATCACATCATTATATTGTCATATTTTCCGTCTTCTATGTTCCAGTTCTGATAATTTAAGAAGTATACACTTAAGCGAATTTTTGACAACTGAATTAGAAGAAGAGTCAAATAGAATTAAATACATGGCCGGTTCTGCAGACGTAGCCGTTTCTGCAGACGTAGCCTTTTCTGCAGACGTAGCCGTTTCTGCAGAGGTAGCCGTTTCTGATGAGGAAATTAGTTCTAATCATAGACAGAATGTCGATTCTGAAGTGAATAATACTACAGATGATTCGAAGGAAGGATTACTTTCAAAAGAAGATCTAAAATTTTGCACACAAAACTTATTGGCACTTTACACTTTTCAAAATCTTGTTAATAGATATTTTGCATTCTTGCTATCATTTTTTTTGATGTTCCTCATGTCGACAGCGATAATTGCTTTCTGCTATGTCTTCATATATGATGGGTCAGAAATACCATTCATATATCTATTTAACAACATTATTCCATTTCTCTGCCTGCTCAACTCTCCTTACGATGTTTATGAAGAGGTTTGTGTTTATTTCAGCAAAAGCTAAAATATTTTTAACAAAATTATGACTGGACAGGAGTACACGATGGGTATTTTTTCAAAAATGATGAATTATTTTATTAATAAAAAATACAATTTAAAAACTTAATTTTCAATTAAAAGTACCAAAATTCTTATTCAATAATTGAAGAGCAGTTTTTTAGCTACCGTAAAACTTATTTTAATTTATAAATTTTAAATTTTCTATACAAATATTTCGACAATTTTTATATTGAAGATGAAACGTACAAAAATATTAATGTGGAATGTTATTATTATTATTATTATTATTATTATTATTATTATTATTATTATTATTATTATTATTATTATTATTATTATTATTATTATTATTATTATTATTATTATTTTTATATTATTATTATTAAAATTATCTTATTATTATTATATTGTGATGTATTATTATATAAATTTATTTATAATTATATTATCATTTATTCATTATTATTTATTATTAGAATTCTATATCCTATTAATTTTTAACATGCATTTATCAAGAATGTTCCAAATTCGTAAAATGAGTTTGTTTGTGAATGAATGTGGAGCAACATGATTTTTGAAACTGCAGTTCCTTTCGGCCATCCCGAGAGTCCGGCCCACATTTATGATTTCCTACATAATTCTATAATGAAAAGGTTGTATTTTCATAAATTTATTTTTTAATGTTGCTTGATTATTATGTTATCTATATGCAATATTAAAAATAAGAGAGCCCGAAAATCCGTACCGGTATTTCACTTCAAAATTTTGTCATCATGATGTAGTTATTCTTCGGTCTTAGGTTTTCCTCGGGCGAGCGAAGCGAGCCCTTCTGCGCGTGCGTAGCACGTGCTCGGGGACATGCTTGGTTCTCGATAGAAGCGTTACAGCAAAGCTTGTTTATTATTATTATCATTATTATTTATTGAATTATTATTGGGGAAAAAATATATTAAGGGTTTTGTTTTGATATATATATTAGTATTATAAATAATATATTAATACTATATATACTAATAAATTTAATATATATATCATTTTATATAATATATAATAGTATATAATATATAGAGTGATTATATCTTAGATTATATAAATATAGTTATAATTATATATATGATATATAAAATATATATATTTTTATATTATAATATATATATAAATATATATATATATTATAAGTAAATAGTATATATATATAAATAAAGTAAGTCTATAGCTATATATATTAATATTTAAATATGTATATTATATATAAATTATAATATAGTTGATGTATATTATTTTATTATATAATATAATAATTATATCTTATATATAATTTGTATATTATAAATATAGTAATATATATATATATATATATATAATATATTATATATATATATATAGTATAATATTATATATATATATTATAGTGATATACTGGGTTTGGGTAATAAGTAGTAGAATAATAATAGTCTTGTATTATATATATTATTATAATATATATTTAGTATAATAAAATATAATGAATAGATAAATTATATATTATATATATATATTGTAGTGTATATAAAATATCTATAATATAATATATATTATATTTCTTATATTATATATAATTGTCAATATTTTCAAATATAATATATATCTTAATTTGTATGAAATAAAATTAAATTAGTATATGGGGTGGAAAATGGTGGTGTATCGCTTGGTGGGAGAGAATGAGTTGGGGGAGAGAACCGATCTTGCTGATTCCCACTGATGAGTGATAGGTGCGACACATTATCTAGGCGGTTGGATCATTACTAAAATAATAATAATATATAATTTATAGTTTTGGGGAACTGCATAATTTTTAGATAATTACATAGTCCGATTGAGGGGATGTTGAGGAGCGTGAGATTTTCTGGAGAGATCTGAATATCTTTGGGAGAGGCGTGATTGAAATGAGAATGATAACTTCAATTACTGGCGTGCGTTCAGAAAGTACCAGGGGGCGCCGACAAATGCGTAACAAAAAAATCATAAATTATATTTTTTAGCTACACATTGTCACTCCACTACGATCAAATTTAGAGGAGGAAGAATGTTATGAAAATTTTAATAAACCTTATCCAAGTTGTTACAATTTCAATTGGGGTCTTAAATCCATATCAAACTGCTCATAGGGTAGATTAACATTCAGTAGGCAGCAGAATATCTGATTGAAAAAAATGTATATGTGTGGAAGAATAACAAAATTTAATGTAAGGTGAGTTTTATCATTAGACAGCAGGCTTTCTGTCTAGATTGGTGGTGAATGTGGATGATAAAATAGAATTATACAAGAATCAGTAGGACAAACGTGTCATTAATTCCTTGCAATCTATGTGTTTTGTCAACAATAATCTTAATAGGAAAACGCTTAGGCTGGTCTGAAAAGTCTTAACACAAAAAGAGAAATAAAACACACAGGTGAAAAGGAATATAAATTGCTAGTTTTCAGGGCACTTCAAAGCAGAATTTCTAAATTATTGTGACCAGTCCTTCTCATGAAAATACAATTGATTTCCATAAACTAAGTAGATTGTTTTTTATAATATTTATATCTTATTTTCTTATATATTTATTTTATGTCATGACTCTTCATTAGCTGCATGACACTCAAAGTAGTGATTGGTAGGTAGATAAGTGACTTGGAAATACCGTTTACCTGTTTTTGACCAAAAGAAAAAATGAAGAAGTGGATCGGCATTGATTCCTTATCGCAGGTATAGAGAATACTCTGTTATAAGCCCAAGTTGAATGGAATGCTAACGATTATCACTTTTTATAATCATAACCATGGTTCTGAAGTTTTATAATGACGCTTGCCAAAAGGATAAGGAAATGAGCATAATAAAAAAGCTATTTAAGGAACTATGCTATGGTTCTTTTTGGCAATGGATCCTTGAAACAGTAATAGTATTGAAAATGTTTGAGAGAAGCACCATATCTTTATTAAATGGAAAAATGGTCAATCAATATGCAACATTCATCCCCAAAAGAGTCACAATACAACCTCTTGGTTCTTAGTCTTCCAATACCATAA
>JABUQX010019096.1:0-45912 GCA_015478945.1 Trachelipus rathkii
CCATTCAGTTCTGACTTCAGTTTCGAACCTCGTTCTCGATTTTCGTTTCATTTTTGTATTAGAGTATAGCCGGACTTAAACATTGTTCGCTATATTCCCCTTACATAATTATTCCAATATTTTCACTGTTTATAGTTTTAGACCTTGAAACAGAACTTTGTTTCATCATTTATCATATTTGTTCCATGCCTCATTTTGTTGTCGTGAAAATTGACAATATTCGTTGCTCGGTTTTTTTTGTTTAGCTGCCCTTTAAGAATTATTAAAGGCCAGGCCATAATTCGGAATTGTCTAATTGTTTATGCCACCTCTTAATCACATTTCTGAAGGCGCAACATTGACAACTAAACAGAGTCCAGTGACTGTATCTTTGGACTTGTTAGAAGGAAACTCGTTGGAGTTGGTGAAAAACATGCAGCCTGGCTCAGAAATCCTTCACGTAAGGCTGTCACAGTCACCAAGACTTCAACCATATCAGGTAAAATTGAGTGTTTCATACTAATTATGAATACATTGATGGATAATTTTCTTAACTTTGGATATTCTACAAATTGATTTGAAATTCCCAAAAGTGCGGTGTGTAAAATTAACCTTTTACACTCCGTTACATAAATACAAATTGAATTGGCGCCCGAACAGGGACTTTGTTTCTGTTGTTGGGTTGCGCTTAATTCATATCCTTGTGACTCTATTCACATTATATTCATCGCGATTCTCGGTTTTCCTTGTCTTTTCACAATGTTGAAAGACCTAATTCAGGAAAAGGATTTATTTAAATCTCAGTCTCAATATAGAGAACATGGAAGGCATGAAAATCACCATCCTTCTCTGTTCAATAATCCTCATACTTTTGGTTCGGTTCCTCCTGGTTTTTCGCCGTTACCTCCTCGACTTATCCGTAATACGAACATGTATTCGGACGATTATAATTCAGATAGGATCGATAATGATTATTATAAAACCACTCTTTTACAAGAAAGTCCATTCTGTAATTCTCGAACTTTTTATTCGCAAAGTTCTGGATTATACGGTGACAAACGCTCAAATAGCGAAGGCATGAATTCGTATGTTCCGATCCCTAAGCGCGCACGCGGGAATTTCTTCTCTTATCCTCGTAATTATTCCCATAATTATGCTCGTGTGAATTATCATAATAATTACCCGCGCGGTGACTTTTATTGGTCTCAAAATAGACCATCCCCGTATTCCCAGACTCAACGACCGTTTGACAGACCAGACGACCACATAACCCTACAGTTGGAAATGTTAAAAGAAAACATTAATCTTTTAACCCAACTTCTTCAAAACACCACAAGAATGGTGGAAATTATTCAGCAAAGAGAAGATTCTTGGAAGACATATCATTCCCGTAGTTTCCAACCTTCATCCCGTCATTTTCAATCTCGTAGTCCTCCTAAGGAAACCACTGGTTCTCGTCATTATAGAGATAACCAATTTAGTTCACATTCCTCTGATACTTCCATAACCTCTTCTCGCAGTGTCGATCATCCTCATAATACGTCTCGCACACATACAAATCTTGTGTGGTGTGACTATTGTGGTATTCAAGGCCATCAAATGCGAGAATGTTACAAGTACCTCGGTCTTTGCAGTTACTGCAAACAGAAAGGACATGTAAAGGGCCGAATGTCAAAACCGAAGGACTCTCTTTCTTAAGCCCTCCCACTCCTAGAGAGCAATGTATGAAAATTGTCCCTTTTGCAAAAGGAGTCCTCTGTCAGGAATTAAATATTCACAAAGAGTTTACCTCTGGGCAAAAGATTGATCCCCCAGACTAGACTGAAAGTTCCCCTCGCGAGCTCATAAAGGAAGCAGTGGAAAAGATTGATACACAGCCTTCCACTCCCGTGACTGATGTATCTTACGAATCACAACCTCAGACATCACGACTCGATGACAAACCCTTAATCTCCACAGAACAAAATCATTCTGAAGAGATTATTCCAGTAATTAATCCCATTACAGTTTTCTCTGACATACAAACCACTGACACTGACACTGACACTGATACTGACACTGACACTGCCACTGACATGGACAAAACTCAACTTACCGAAGTACCCTTAACCACTGTTCCCACTGTGACACAGTCTCCCGTTTCCCCTATTAAGGAGAATTATACCAAAGAACAACCTTTGGTGTCCTCTGTTTCTTTTTCTCCAAATAACTCTAGTTTCACTAAATGTATGATTGACAGTAGTGCTGGAATGAGTCTCATCAGCACTACTGTATTAAATAATCAATTGAAACATGTACGCTTGTTTCCATCGTCTGAAATCAGGATTCAAAACATCAGTTTGTGGGTCCGTGATATTAATGTCCCCATAAAATTTTATATAAACACACCTATATATTTCCAAGATACTGATTATCGTACCCAGCCAGTTATCTTTTTAGTAATTCCGGCAGAACTGATGCCTTATCCGGTTATATTAGGGGCTATTGCGTTGAGAGACAACTCATTAGTAGTCGACTTCAGTGACCGATGTTTACGCCGCCAGTATAACGATAATGGGGAGTATCATTGCATAAGTGAATGTGGATAATGGTTCTCGTAAAAGACTCTAATTTATTTATCGTTTTCCGTTTAAATGATAAAATTCTCCTTGACATATTCTAAATTTTTCGTTAACGCGATTGATCGATTTTGCACGCGATCTCATTGATTTTAATAATTTCAATCGCATTTTATTAAAATTATTTTCGTGAAATCTTGGTAATACTTTCATTAATTTTAATAATTTCAATCGCATTTTATTAAAATTACTCATCGTTAAGTTCGGTAATATTTTTCATAATTTTAATGATCTCAACAGTGTTTTATTAAAATTATTTGGAAAAAGTTTTAAACCACTTCTCATAAATTTAAAATCTTATTTTAAAAAAATCATAGTTTCTAACTTCATAAAATACTTAAGAATAGGCGTATCTGTAAGATGTTTACTAGGCTCTTAGGAACTTATATAATTTATATAAATATATATAAATTTATAGAATTGGGAATATGTTAGCCACTAGTGGGCTTATCCAGACTGTTAAAGCTAAGGCAAATGCCAGCCATAAAATCACAGCATGTTAACAGCCAAGTAAATTACAATCTCAAAATTGAGGTTATTTAACTCTTTAATTATCTCATTTTTATCATTATATGTAATCATTTTTATAGTGTTTTATTACTTATTCTTTTATTTTGAAAAATTATCATTGCCATATATTAATCTTATTTATTTATTCCATCCTCAGTCTGTCCTGAAAAGGTCTTCTGTCTTATCTTATGTCAACTCGGTTCCTGTTAAGCTATTTTGTGTGTATTGTTAAAAATACCAAAGTTATGGATTGTAAGTGTGTTGGTTACCATTCTGCAATGAAAGATATTATCTCAGGAAATCTACAGTGTACCACAGGAAAGGTGCAAATGAAAATTCTGCCTTTGTTCATATTGCAGGCCTATATTCTTAATTTTCCGAGATACATTGTCCAAGGTCTGATGAAAATTTCAGTCTTGGATATATGTATTAATCTTCCTAAAATTATCGTGATTACTAAACTCATACGTTTAATTAATTCATTGATTCATACCACTCGTTCTTTTGGCCTTCCCTATTTTTTTGTTAAAGTAATATCTTACACTTTAAAAATGGGGGGAGCTTAATCTTGGCCGGGAGGGGTGTAGGGGTGCCTGCATTCACTCCTGGTAATAAGATACCAAAGATCCAATTTTTACAACTGATTCATTTAAATTTCAATAGAGTAGATAAATTGGTAAAAGTGCCTAAAAAGTTTTGTGGGTCGAATCAGTTGTATTGTTTATTTCTTTATATTATATGTGCCAACTTTGTCCCTTAACAAATTAATTACGTATTTTAAATGTTTTCCAGTTTATTCATTGAGTAAAAAGTGTTTCTTATATTAAAAATAGTTTTGTTTATATTCTTTTTGACTTGTTCACAAGTTGTGCGAATTACGGGCACAATACCATACCTCAAGTGGATACTTTCAAAGGTCAGTTCTAACCCTCTTAAAATGCATTAATTCTAATACTTATAAGCCTGAGCATGTGTAAACTTAATTATAATAAGTGACTTTAAAATGGATTTATAAAATTACCGTATTACTTTCATAAACATTACAGTTCATTCACTTCAATTATCAACCAACGCTGTTCTCCGTCTTCGCCGAAACATTAACACAAACCCCTTCCTCACAGGGGTAAGTATGTTAATGACATTGTTAAAATAAAAAAGGAAATGCCGTACTTCTTGCGTTAATAAAAATAATTAATCATAACTTTAAAATTCATTAAATTAATTCCCGTTATTATTTTTCTAGGTTTTAATGCTTGGTCCATACTATCCATTTTAATGTTTGGTCAAATTTCAGTTTTGGATTGCCTTTTAGTGTTTGGTCTTAGAGAACGTTCAAAACATTCAGTTCTGACTTCAGTTTCGAACCTCGTTTCATTTTTGTATTAGAGTATAGCCGGACTTAAACATTGTTCGCTATATTCCCCTTCCATAATTATTCCAATATTTTTACTGTTTATAGTCGTAGACCTTGAAACAGAACTTTGTTTCATCATTTATCATATTTGTTCCATGCCTCATTTTGTTGTCGTGAAAATTGACAATATTCGTTGCTCGGTTTTTTTTGTTTAGCTGCCCTTTAAGAATTATTAAAGGCCAGGCCATAATTCGGAATTGTCTAATTGTTTATGCCACCTCTTAATCACATTTCTGAAGGCGCAACATTGACAACTAAACAGAGTCCAGTGACTGTATCTTGGACTTGTTAGAAGGAAACTCGTTGGAGTTGGTGAAAAACACGCAGCCTGGCTCAGAAATCCTTCACGTAAGGCTGTCGCAGTCACCAAGATTTCAACCATATCAGGTAAAATTGGGTGTTTCATCAATTCTAAACATTGATAGGATAATTTTCTTAACTTTGGATATTCTACAAATTGATTTGAAATTCCCAAAAGTGCGGTGTGTAAAATTAACCTTTTACACTCCGTTACATATATATATATATATATATATATATATATATATATATATATATATATATATATATATATATATATATATATATCGTTTACTTAGGTATATATACATATATATATATACCGTATATATATATATAAATATTTATATATATATACTATTAATATATATATATATATATATATATATATATATATATATACTATATATATATATATATATATATATATATATATATATATATATATATATATATATATCTTCTTCTTTCTTTTTCTTTTTCCTCTCCCAGGAATGATTTTTCTTCCTGTATATATATATATATATATATATGATATATATATATATATACTCATGAGTAACATATATATATATATATATATATATATATATATATATATATATATATATATATATATATATATATATATATATATATATATATATATATATTCTCATATGATATATATATATATATATAAATATATATTTATTGGCTATTCCATTTGTATATGGATGGGGTTATGAAAGAATTAGAGGTGGGGGTGGCAGTGGAAGGTGTTAGAATGATGGAGAATGGAAGAGAGCAGAGAGTGCCTTGCTTATTGTGTGCGGATAATTTGGTTTTGTGTGGTGAATCTGAAAAGAGTGAGATGTTTGGTAGAGGGGTTTGGCAGGGTGTGTAAAAGGAAGGGTTTGAAAGTAAATGTAAATAAGAGTAAGGTTATGGTGGTGAGTGAGGAGAGTCTGTGGTGTTAAGTCAAGTTAGATGGTGGGCAACTGGAACAAGTATCTGAGTTTAAATATTTAGGATATAGGTATGTTAGGTGAAAAGGGAACGGATGATGCACAATGTAGTAGGAAAGTTGTGAATGATAAGGTGGCTGGTGCAATTAAATACTTGGTGGATGTGAAGGAACTAAATCTTGAATGCATGAGGGAATGTTGTTACCTGTGTTAATGCTTAGAAGTAGAAGTTAAAACTATGGTATGGAATAAGAGGTATAGATCTAAGGTGCAAAGTTTTCAGATGGACAATCTTACTGGCGTGTTAGGGGTGAGAAGAATTGACAAAATAATGTTGTTACCTGGGATAATGTTTAGTAATGAAACTATGGTCTGGAATAAGATGTACAGATCTAAGGTACATAGTTTCCAGATAGACAATCTTAGGGGCGTGTTAGGGGTGAAAAGAATCGATTAAATGAGAATGAACACATTAGGGAGTTGTGTGGTGTGAAGAAGGCCGTAAATGAGAGAATAAATGAGAGTACATTAAGGTGGTTTGGTCATATGGAAAGGATGGATGATAGTCAGTTGGTTAAGTAAAGGTATAGTGGTGAGTGTGTTGGGAATCGACTGGCTGGGAAACCGAAGAAAAAGTGGATTGAGTCAGTAAAGGAATGATTGGAGGAATGTGAGTTTGGCAGAGGCGAGAAAAAAGATAAATAATAGGAGTGAATGGCAGGGTTTTGTGAGGGGGTATGGTTGTGGGCTTTGCCCAGTAGATGAAGTAAACTTTGACGAGATACCACAGTGGTGGTCCGTCGGACTCTAGTGAAACCTCTAGGGTATATTTTCTGACTGCGACTAGGTCTCACTTTGGGGTATAAAGGGGATGGCAAAGGGGGGGGGCTTTCTTTTCGAGTTGCTTCATGTTCTTCTACTACTTTTCTCTGATCCAGTTTATGCTACGCACCTTACCCCCAATTTGGGGATAGGAGGAAGATAATAATAATAATAATAATAATAATAATAATAATAATAATAATAATAATAATAATAATAATAATAATAATAATAATAATAATAATAATATATATATATATATATATATATATATATATATATATATATATATATATATATATATATATATATATATATATATATATATATATATACTATGCTATATATATATATATTATATATATATTCTTTCTTTCTTTCTTTACCTACCTCTTCTTCCCAAGACTGGGATTAAGGTGCGTCACAGAAAAGAAAAGCAGGAGGAGAATATGACAAATGTCGAAAAGTAAGGCCAACCTTACCGCCCCCTCTGTACCATTAATTAGTAAAAACTCATCCACAGACAGAAGAAAATCCACCCCTAGAAATACATGGGATATGACGGGCCCCTCACTATGACAAATCTCAGTCAATGTAAGGGTTTATCCCCTGGCCCAGGTAGGCCCTGACATCTCCCCATACAAAACCAGCATTCTCTCCTATCATCACCTTTTATTCACTTGCCTCTGTAAATTCACATTTCTCTCCCTTCAGACATTCGTTCACCGACTCGACCCACTTTCTCTTGGTCTCCCAGCGGTGGTTCCCAACACACTCACCACTATACATCCGCTCCAACAATGAATATCATCCACCCTTTCCACATGGCCAAACCATCTCCACATACTCGTTTATTCTCTCATTTATCCCTTTCTTCACACCACACAACTCTAATAAGTTCATTCCTCATTTATTAATTCTTCTCACACCTAGCATGCTCCTAAGATTGTCCATCTGAACACATTGAACTTATTCCAGACCATAGTCTCTCACTACCATACAATAACACAGGTAACAACATACCCTCATGTAAGATCCCTAGCCTCAAGACTTAGTCCCTTACATTCTGTGGTTGGAGTACGCAACCCAACCTTCCCCCTGCCACATTCACAACTTTCCTACTACACTCTGCATCATCGTTCCCTTCTCATCCAACACACCCTAAATATTTAAACTCAGACACTTGCTCCAGCTGCTCACCATCTAACATAACTACACACTGAGGACTGTCCTCTCTCACAACCATAACCTTACTCTTATCTCGTTTACTTTCAACTCCTTTACACACCTGCCAAATCTCTACTAATCCTCTCAAACTCTCTTCAGATTCTACCACACAGAACTAAATCATCCACATATAATAGGTAGGGGCATCTCCACTCATCTCATTCTCCATCATTCTAACACCATTTCTGCCATCCCCACCTCGTATACAGTATATGCCTCATATACAGTGTATATATATATATATATATATATATATATATATATATATATAACTATATATATATATATATATATATAGTCTCTCCTACATATATATATATATATATATATATATATATATATAACCTACTTTTCTTATTAAAATTAAACTTGAGCTTCTTGATGGGAACATTACTTTCAGGTTCATTGTCTTCATCTATTAAAAAATTAAATAATTTAATAATAATAATAATAATACAAATAACTAATAATAATAATAATAATAATAATAATAACTAATAATATAATAATAATAATAATAATAATAACAATAATAATAATAATAATTATACAAAAATATTAATTGGTCCAGTCCAGCGATTCTCAAATATATATATATATATATATATATATATATATATATATATATATATATATATATATATATATATATATATATCTTTCTCTGCTATATATATATATATATATATATATATATATATATATATATATATATATATATATATTTATTTTTTTGTTCCGGAACATTCAAATGATTTTCCAAAAAATGTGGAACCCAACCCATATCTAAATTTTATTGACAACCAAGCCATCCTAATATTAATGATATAAATCAAACCACAAATTTTTATACAATGAGAACTTATTCATATAAAAAATAAAAACAGTTGTTAATATTAACTCCCAGACAAAATTAGTGCGTTACTTGCATCAATGGCAAAATGACACTAAAATGTGGTTGAATTGCATGTAAATTTCTGTTAGTTACAAATTGTAGAAAATTATTTACCTGCTGGACACGTGCCTTGCATGAATTAGGAAAATTTGGGAATAACAAAAGGAATAATTAATAAAACCATTAACAACAAAACGAAGTAGCAAAACCTATAATTAATAATGGGTAGTGCCTCCCCCAGCCCTCCATACTTCTAACAGTTCTGGCATTGATGAAATAAGTGATCCTGGTGATGGTGTCTTGCGGAATGTTGTCTCACTCTTCAATCAATGTGCCCGCCAGCTCCTTTATGTCAATGGAAAATGTGTCTGAGCTCTGACACACCTCCCAAACATGGGATTCACAGATACAGACAGAAGATGGAGTCCACTGCAATGTGTGGTCTGGCATTGTCATGGAGTAATAAGAAAGTGTCACCAATGAAAGGTGCAAAAGGGACTACATTTCTGAAGGATTTTGTTCACATACCTTTCTGCTATTTAAGTCCCTTGTGCATTATATCCAACTCTGTGCTGATTCCCAAACTTATGCCAGCCAACACCATTATAGAGCCGCCTCAAAAAGGGACCCTTTGAGAATTGTTGCAAGGGGCAAAGCACTCACCTGGACGTCTCCATATTCATTGACCTCTGTCGGGTACATGTAGTATGCACCAAGACTCATGAGCGAAGAGTACATAACATGTATGTGCCATTGTCCAAATTTTCATAGGCCTGTGCAAACTAACCTAATGCACCCAATGAGGACTAGTGGCAGGTAGTCTAGCAGTCTTCTTCAAATTGTGTAGTCTGAAATTGGCAATGTCCAACTCTACAGTCCAGGTTTCATAGTTGAATGCTTGTTTGAAACTAATCTCAAAGAACTGTCATATGGAGGAATCTGTCATCCCTTACCAAAGTAGCCCTCGTATGACCCTTACTTCATTTTCTATAGTTGCTGCCAGTCTCCCTGAACTGGTGGAGAATCCAATAGCTACATTGTTGATTTGTTGATCCCAACTGCTGAGCCACTTATCCACACTAGCATATTAGGGGTGTGTGGAATGGGTAAGTCAAATATCAATATCAAAATCATTAAATCCTTACCTAATTCTCTCTGTTTAACCTCCTCCAACACAACCTCTCTTAAACGTATTTTCAAACCCCCTACTCACACCTTCAATAACATCTCACAATGCGTATACAAAATTCCTTGCACTAATTGTAATTCTTGTTACATAGGAGAGACAAATGACTTTAGTAGACGTCAATACCAACATAAACATGACCTTACTCTAGACTCACAAAATTTGGCATTCACACTTCACAGAACCCTACTAAATCACAACATTAACATCAATGGCATAACACCCATTTTACAGGTATTGGATCCGACAAAACGAAAAATCATTGAATCCCTTTGCATACAAAATTTTCCAAACTTTAACAAATTAAAAGGAGAATATGCTTTAGACCCCACCTTAAACAAAATAATGAACACCACACCTTTTTCCAAAAATATCAAATCTAAGTTTAACTAATTTAATTCCATTTATACTATTTTAACAACTTTTCTAACAATACATTTCTTTTATATAAATTTCATTTAGTCTTCAATTCATAGCGTCTGAAGGAGGATCTAGTAAAGATCGAAAGCTTACGCTCCTACTATCCTGAAGACCACTTATATTATGTAATTAATCAATATTAACTTTTATCTTACTTGCAGTTTCTTATTAATATTCTAGGCCTTTTATATATTGTAAGGATTTTAGGCCGATGCATCGAGCGTGTTCACTTCCACATGTTTAAACTTATTGTTTCATCCAACTATCATACTCCACAAACAAACTCACACTTTAAAGTTATTTCAATATATATATATATATATATATATATATATATATATATATATATATATATATATATATATATATATATATATATATATATATATATATATATAACGTCTATATATAAATTTATATATATATATATATATATATATATATATATATATATATATATATATATATATATATATATATATATATATATATATATATATATATATATATATATATATATATATATATATATATATATATATATATATATATATATATATTTATATATATATATATATATATATATATATATATATATATATATATATTTTACAAGAATACCGTATACCTATGAAATAGTCATAATTTGAAGTTTGAATATTACTTCTTTTTAGCTAAATCTTGACTGAAATAAATTACATAAATTAATTAAGAGTTTTTCTTTGTTAAAATGAAATTGCAAATGTTTTCAACAATTTTATGAATATAAATGGGAAAAAAGAATCAATATTTTAAAGAACGAACTATTTTGATACTCATCTCTCTTTTAAAATGTTTACCTTTAAATAAATTATTGCTAAAAACAACACTAAAGAATTATTTTACCTTGTAGCCATGCTCAAAATCTTCAGATTCTGCCAATTCACAGGTGGGTTCTAATATACTGGGATTTTGAGTGCAATATTCATCTTCTGTATTTTTTTCAACAGAATCCATAAGATGGTCATGAGGAGAGTTTGGAGCTGATGAGTCAGAATCTTTACTGCTCATATCATCATCATCTTCATTTTCTTGTTCTTCACCACTAACATGATCATCATCATCATTCTCAGTCTGACCTTCATTGTCATCCTCTCCACTTTCATGATCTTCACTTTCACCACTATCTTGTTCAATACCACTTTCATGCTCCACTTCACTTTCAGGTTCTTCACCACTTTCATTATCATCTTGTTCATTTTCACTTTCTGAATCACCATCCGTTGTCTTTTCTTCTTCCTCCTCTTCCATTGTTTCTGTGTTTCCATATTTTTTGGAATCATAGGTATCACCTCCATTATTGAGAGAGTTTTCATGCTTTTCAGATTTGTCTTTAAGACAACTTGCCTCTCTTTCTGTTTCTTCACTTTCCATTTTAGTTTAGGTGTTAACTTGTGATAGAATTTTATATAGTTTAGCTAAATCTCAAATTTATAAGTACCATATATTTAATAATGTAAAAACTGTTTTTCATTAACTCATCAGATAGCTATGTAACTATATAGCTAATACATTAAGTAAGAATATTATCCTTTTAAGGTAAAAACAAATTTTTTAACCATATATTTTATAACACTGCATTTGTGGTTTAGTCTTCTAGCAGCCCTATAAAATTAAGTGACCTGAAAAATAAAATAATATTGCAAGTTTAACAATAAAAAATAAAAACAGTTACTGTATTTATAATACAAATAAAATTTATTGTTATAATATTATCAATACATTATGATTAATATTTGTCTTATAAATTAAAACTATTAAAATTTAATATGAATATAACATTTTAGAGAATGGAAATGACTTAAATAGAGATTGATGTGTAATTTAAAAGTCTGACTAATTTGTGGTGTGCACTACTTAGGGTTGGCAATAAATAAATAAAAAATAATACACAACATATGAAATACCTAAACTATCTAATAAAAACCACCAGCTAGCTATTTAAAAAAAAAAAAAAATTAGAATAAAAATCAGGGTTGGCAAACAACCCATGCTTAGAAATATACAGTATAGCTATATATATTAAAAAAAAGAAAAGTTTTTTTAACAAAAAATTTTTATAATAGGTTATAGCTACAAAATTTTAATAAGAAGAAATTTACCTAAACTGCTTTTGATAAGTTTCAAAATACTCTATGTATTATAGACGACCTAGAAATTAATAATATAATGTGAGTAATATTTATATTTAACATTAGTATAATACATTTAATTGTTAAATACAAATGATAAAAATAAGACTGGCAACGAATTCATCTCATACCCAATCTACTTAAGATGCTCACAAAATTAAACACTACTAAAACATTATAGGCACCTATCTAACGCCATTGAAAAAGAAACATTCACCAAACCTAAACCATCTAACAACCCATGAAGCCTATGCAAACAAATACACAAAAATATACCCAGTCACCATAACAATATAACCAATGCAACATTCTCTGTACTACCACTTTCTAAAAAATCTGACAAATTCACAATTCCTTTACAAATAGATCAAAATAATTAGAAGATAAAAATGACCTAAACTGAACCAATGCATTAGTAGCTTTTAAATACAAACTTTTATTAATTTATGAGACAGTGGTTGTTAATGATTTAATAACCTAGCCTTTCTAGAAAACATGACCAAATAATACCAACTTTTAAAACCAATAAAAAACTAATAATGCTCATCTCCCTCCTACATGAGACCTATATACCCTTTTCTCCACAAGAGCGCAGAGTATATTTGAAATAGGCTATAATCTTCTCAGAAAGCCTCAACCTAGATGCATCTATGTTGCTGTAAAATGTAGGCCTACCTAGATGCTTTGAGTGTCCTTAAATATATCTCGAGTATATATATAATATATAATATTAATAATATAATATCTATAATATATATATATATGATATATCTTAATATTTAAATATATTAATTATAATATATATATATTATATTAATATAGTATATTCATATATATATAAATATTAATATATATATATATATATATATATATATATAGGTATAATATATATTTGATTGTAATATATTAAGTGCTGTTACACAAAAAATAAACCCAATTTTCAGAGTTTTTGCCTGATTACCTATTAAACTATTTTACATATTAAGACTTTTATAATAATTTCTTATAATGGCTAGGCTTAATCTATATATCCCAGGAAAAATTATTTGTTTTATTTAGACTTTATATTATTTTAGATAAAAAAAAAAAAAAAAAAAAACTCCTCAAAAAGTATAAAAAACCACAATTGAATAACAAATAAAAAAAAGACCCGACTTCTAAAACCCTTCCTGAGAGACAATATGTGAATCATAATGTCCGTTAGTCATTTTTAAGCATATAAAATGAAAAATATTATTAACACTATAAAAAAAAAAAGTATAAATTTAATTGTTATTACTTACCGTCAACCCAGGCAATTTATCATGAAAAATAAAAAGTCACCTTTTTATTTTGGTAATTTTTAAGTAACTGTAGACTTAAAACTATTAAACACTTACATGAAATTAGTTCTAGATATAATAAAATATGGGCTTTTGGCAATCATTTAATGTAAATAAGAAAGTTAAAAAATAAAATAAATAACTATTTTTAAAAATTTTAAAAGAAAGGAAAAATTAAAATTTGGGGGCCAAGAAGCAAATCAAAAACCTTCAAAAAAATAATATAAAATTTTATCAATTATTTGGGTTTGACACTTAACTGAAATGAAGCTTTCCCTAACGGTGTTAGTAGTGAGTAAGAATCGACTAAATTATAGTCTGTAATTGCCAGATTTTAGCTGATCTTTTTTTTAAATCTGGCAACCCTTAGCATTTTTTTAAGCTACATTTTTAGTTTATTGTGTTTAGGTCAGGTAATTGTTATTTAGTAGTGGGTTTCCGATGCCTCCCGAGTTTGATTCCCAGTGGTTTACTGAGATGTACACGGCCTCACCCAGTCAAGGGTGAGGGGGGTGGAGTGGGAATGGAATGGAAATCTGAAATTGCCCTCAGGTTGTTTTTAAATGTTAATAACTTTTTTAATGAATATGTGCTATCAATATGCCATTTTATATTATCATAGCTTAAAACCTGTACTATCAAAAAGTAGGTGATCAAATTTTACAATATTTTATTTTTTTTTTGTAATAACATGAATTGATCCTCTGACGAAATTAAAAAACTTAAGAAAATTTTTTTTTGAAGAAATAAAATTCAAAAAATCTATGGTTTTTTATATATATATTTATAAATTTTTTTTTTTGTTGCCAGTGTAATCTGTGTAATTTACTCTACATATAACTTTTTATAAAAAATGAAAAAAAAAAATTTTATTTAAACTTTTTTTGTAGGACCCACATGGTTTATTTTTTTTGTAACAAAGGGAAATGTGAATTTATGTTAACATTTTTCATGGAGGGGTTTTTGCGGACCCCACACTGACAGAATGAAAAAAACAACCATACAGCATGTTGATAGGGAGTATAGACGCATATACATGCACATATTTCAATTAATTTGAAATTGGTGGTATTTTTTTTTCGTTACTATAAGTGGTTATTTTTTTAGAGCTCAACTGCAAGGGTCTGGGTTATGACGGGGGGGAAGGGGCTGCATAAAATTTCATGAAATTTGGTGTGAAATGAGATCAAGGATGGGACAAACAGGAATGAATCAAATATTCATGCTTAAATTTATAAATTTCTTAATGCAGTGAATGCCATTGAAAAAGTCCAATAGTATATTCACGTTTCAGAAATGCGTGAAAATTTGTGAATTTGTTTCAAACAAATGATAAAGAGAATTCGTCAAATCAACAAAATTGACTTCGAGAACCAATAAATGAAGATCCAATTTATCTTTTCAGCATCGTATCTAAGATAGCGATTAAGTCATGGTGCAAAATGACCAAATTTTTTCCGAGCCTCTAGACCTCATATTTTTACGAGAGATACAGCAATGGGTTGTTTATGCTAACAAATGGGGGCTTGGAGGTTTTTTTTGGTAACAGCACTATATTACTACACTATTATAAATATAATAATACTATTAGATATTATACTTAATATATATATATTATATATATAGGAAATTACTTATATATATGTATATTATATTACTATATATATATAACTATAATAAACCTAACTGGCCAAATTTCACATTAAGTATAATAGTAATACCGTAATAAGTTATAAATAAATAGTTTATAAATTTATATTTTTATATATATAGATATATTATTATATATATATATATATTATTATATCTATATATATATATTAATATATATACTATATATATATAATAATATATATTATACTGATATATATATAGTATTATAAAGTAGATTTTGTAGAATGGTGTAAATAATATTTTTTCCGTCTATATTCAATATAAATAATATAAAATAGCCTTTATTATGGAGTTATGAAAGACTTGAATGCAAAGACTTAGGCATAACTTGGAGATCTGCTGAGTCGTCCCGACTCTCCCTACTTGTTGGAGCAATCCCTTTTTTGAATTTTTTTTTTTCTGAAATCAAGGTGACACCTATTACGTTCGGTCATATAGGCACAGCAAAAAAAGATTACGTGACGAATAATATGTCTCTAAAAAAATGAATACGACATCTATTAAATTAAAGGATAATGAATCGGAATCTGACAGCCTGACCTATTGGAGAGGGGATGCGCACTGTATTGAGGGGGTGACCTACGACCATTCAGTTTAAAATTCGTCTTTTACTGTAAAAATCTTTAGTAATACTTTTTAAATTGTTACTTAATATAATAATTATGATCATCATATATAAAATCGATAATAAGTAATAAAAACTGTCCAATAATATAAACTAAATAAGAATTACAAAGAAGTGTGGGTGCCGATTCACACGCGCTTCGACTACAATTAAATTGTCTGACGACTTTTTTGGACACAATTCGGTTCGTTGTTTTATTCAAAACTTTCATATGTTTTTTAAGAAAAATTTCACTAAATATAGTACTTTTTATTCCACTATTATAATTACATTTATCACGATCACTAGGAAAAGTGTCAATAATTATATGCGTAAAATCGAAAAACAATGGTGGTGCCGAGTCAAAACCACCTCCATGACTATATTTTTAGGGCGCGGAAGGTCGGTTTTAGCCAAGTTAGGAGGCCCGGAATTGTTGCCCCTAAGATCAGATGTTTGGGAAGTCAAAATTTACTTTGAAAGATGTTAAAGCTGTAAGATATACTTGGAGTGTATGACCATCTTGAAAAAATACATAAAATCTCATCCAAACATTTTCTTCATTTTATACGAACGTTAAAAAAAAAACACATTATATCCCAAGAGTATGAATAATATCTATGAAATGGACACTATATTTGTAGCCCCTCGCGATATTTCTATTTATTTTAAAAATATAGAGAACTTTGTCTTAGAATTTACAAGATGAATCGTAAAAATAAAACTTGTAGTACTACCGTGTGGCTACTATAAATGAGAGAATTTTTTTTATTATTTTTTTTTACTTAATTATTTTTTATTTATTTAGTAGTGGATCCGAATCACCCTCCTAATATAGGTACCTAAAGTGGTCCAAGTCATCCCGCCTGACGCTATATATATATAGTATGAGATATACCTAATTAGAACTAATTATATATAAGTGATATAGTATATACTATTAATTTTAAGTAAAGAAGTTACTTATATATATATATATGATTAAATATATATATATATAGTATATATATATATATCGGTATATATGAGCCTATAAAATAATTTTTTAATAGTCTTGATTTATGTAAATGTATGCATAAATTACAAGACTTGTTTTTTTATTTGTTATTTTAACATCCATTGTATGTATTCAAGATACATTCTGTATTCTATTATCGGCTATATTTTGATTATACTTTTTTAAAAATTGGCCTCGGACGTGGCTTCTCTCCTCCTATGGTGTTTTGAGGGAGTGCTGAACCAGAGCTGGCGCTTGGCTTTGCATGAACTCATAGTCTACTATGTCTTAATACGCTAATCACTTAATTCCATTGTGAGGATACTGGGAAAGCGACAGCATATAGTCCAACCAATGGTCCATGAATAATACTAGAGTTTATAGCTAAGAAACGCTTTGCTGATCCTTTCAAACGACTATGCGCATCGTGACTAGCTGTCTCACTTGTAATTGCAGTCTCAAAACTCTTTGGAAACTCTCTTAACTAATCATTGGTTCCGTGGGGAGTGCGATTCTCGGTTCTCATTGCGCATTCTTTTAGCATCATCATCTAGTGCGCTTTCGCGTTTCGATGTCAGAGCTTCTGAGATACTTTCTGCGCTATCTAATCGTGATGTTATAGTCTCTTGCCCTTGAAGGACTAGATGGGAAGTCTGTAGCGATGTGGCGCTTGAGTCAGAGCGCTCAAGGCTTTGCCTTGCGAAGTTTTGGCACGCGTCACTTGCTCTCCTAAGCTTACCTTCCTGTTGGGTTATGCCTCCTTCTCTTTTTGCTTACTCCTGTCCTTGTTTTTCTCTCTGAATCGCTCTGCCAGTTTATGTCCCTCAGCTACTTTCGATTTGAGTTGGAGTGGTTCGTCGTTCTGAGTCGCTCCTTGTCCTTGTTAACGTGTGGTGTTCTGCAAGGCTCGTGTTCTAATCCTCCAAACTGTTATTCCTACTGTTTTGCATGCAACTATCTCACAGCTGTACTTTCCACTCTGTTCACGCTCTGTTAATGCGCTGCATTGACTGAAACCTTCTCCAGGTTTGTCTTTGTTGACGAGGACCGCTCATTTTCTTAAATCTGCTTCCTCTGTCTTTTGTGTGCTTTCTCAAGTTTGCCCCCTGATATCTTGTCTCAGTTTCTCTTTCCCGATTCTATCTATGCTGATGAACTGGATGGACTCCCTCCCGGTGGGTCACCTCAACCTTGTAAAATTCATTCTTTAAAAACTCTAACTTCTCTACATCTCCCTCTTCAAAACACACCTCTGGCTATTTCATTTTCCTTCAACGGCTCTAGAAACGCCTCTCCGTGAATAACAACATTTCTTCGGTCTTAACACTCAAATTATTTGGAAACCTCATATTTCAATGGTTGCTAAGGTGGCCTCAAAGAAGCTGGGAGTTCTGTTCACGTTGCGGGAATTTTTTTCCCTCTGCACCAACTACCCCAGTTATATATGGGCCTTATTCACGCCTGTGTATGGAGTACTGTTCTCACATTCAATATTAGGGGGGCTCCAGCTCCAACCCTTTCTATGGATACAGATGAGGTCTAGAAGCTAAGAGACTAATAAACTGTCCCATACTCAAACTCTCTTGACCTTCTAATCTTCTGCGATGTAAATGTTTGGCGTCTATCTCTTTTCTTATAGGTATTTCACACACAGTAGATACTTCGAGAGTTGACCGTCTCAACATTCACCATCCCTTGTGTTCCTCTGTAGCACAGAGAAGGTTGCCTTGCTCTCGCATGAAACTTTTGCTGAGTATTGCTGAACCCCAACTTGTTTGTTTGTGGTACCTCTTTTTTCTAGCTTACTTCTGCTCCTGTGAACTCCTTGAACTTCTGTTTTTCCAACTATATTTAAATCTTCCTCTTTTAAAGCCCACGTCTGTGCTCACCTGAGAACTTTGCATTGACTAGGGTTGGTGGGTTTTTAAATGTTTTTATTTAGCTCCTCCTTGAGAAGGCCCAGCTCTGTGAGTGATGAGACTGTAAAAAAAAAAAAAAAAACTCTGATAGGACTTTACCCTAAAATGAACTTTACCATATATATTACGTGATAACCACACTCGACGATAAATAATTTATTTTACATTCCATTGGTTTCCCATAAACAAATTTCTAACTAAAACTACTGCCAGAAACAATATTCAGACTTATATAATAAAAAAAAAAGTTCCAAAGCTTTTGTTGCTATGGCCACACTAACTTGACAAATTTGAAATATCCTAGTTTGTTGATCTAAAAGTAATTCAAAAAAATTTCTCAGTTAACGAAAAGTTAATTAAGTTTAAGGTTTTTTAAGAAAAACTGTTAGTGATAAGCTTCTGCATAATTCCAGAAGCTTGCCGCTAAAGAATTTTCTTAAAAAGAAATTTTTTTGAGCTTAGAAATTTTTTTTGAACTTAGATGATGCGTAATCAGAAAAATATTTAGATCAAAAACTAGATATTTAACAAAAAATTTTATTCAAAATATAATCACTAAATGGACAAACCATTATAAAATTGTCACCAGATAATTGATACCCCCCTTTATATATTATATAATAGAATATACTATATATATAGTTAGTATTATATATATATATATATAATAGTATATATTATAATTATATATATATATATATATACGTAAAGATGGGGAAAACCGGTCACAGAAGGGGAAAACCGGTCACTTTTTAATAATAATTGTTATTTTTTTAAAATTAAATTTTTTCAATTAGAGAAAGGTTTTTTAAGTAGCAAATAGATTA
The DNA here is from genome assembly GCA_015478945.1 of Trachelipus rathkii. Lineage (NCBI taxonomy): Eukaryota > Metazoa > Arthropoda > Malacostraca > Isopoda > Trachelipodidae > Trachelipus > Trachelipus rathkii. The sequence continues at coordinate 19,833 of JABUQX010019096.1, forward strand.
TATTTTTAACATATATAAAAATTTTAAGTCGTAAAGAATTTGCAGCAACTAGTCAACAAAATTTCACAAACTTATAAAAAAATTTTTTTTTTTTTTTGCAAAAAAATTCTAAGTACCAACTATTCTGTGATTCGTAGAATAAGGATATCAGAATTTGAAGTTAGATTGCATATTGGCGAAGTCTATTTTAACATTTTCCATGTAAACATTTTCCATGTAAAAAAGCTTATTTTTAAAGTTATTAAGTTTTTTTCAATTTCGGGGAAAACCGGTCGGGCATCGGAAAAACTGTATATAAACTTGTAAAAAAAATGTCCATTTTTTTTAGTTTTAATATATTTTGCAATTTATTTTATTTATGGTAGACTATAAGACAATTGTTTAATGTTTTCTATACCTATCTTTCTTTTATTATTATTATTATTATATTATAATTATTATTATTATTATATTATTATTATAATAAAATTAATCAATAATAATAATAATTTTATTATTATTATTATTATTATTATTATTATTATAATTAATATTATTATTATTGTTATTATTATTATTTTCATTCTGGTATCAACTTCTTATCCGTATAATTTTTGCTATTATTATATTATTATTATTATATTATAATAATAATAATAATAATAATAATAATAATAATAAAATAATAATAATAATAATAATTAATAATAATATTTTTATTATTAATTATTCATTATTATTAATTATTAAGCACTTTTATACTTAACGAGTAACCCTACATACAGCATAGATTTGCACAGATTATTATTATACTTTTATTATTAGTAATAGGGCACTTTTATATTTACGAGGCCTAACGAACGCAGATTTCACGTAACGTTGTAACAAAAAAAATTACAATAATATATTTACAATTATGAAACAATCAATAATATAAACAATAAAAATATATAATAATAAAAAGAATAATAGATAATAATATAAAATGATAATAATAAAATTAATAATATATAATTAATAATAATAATAAATTATGTATTATTATTATTATTATATATTGATTATTATTATTATTATATATTATTATTATTATTATTATTATAATAATAATAATAATAATAATAATAATAATCAATCAAATAATTAATAATATTAATATTATTATTATAAATAGTAATTAAAATTGACTTGTTATTAATTTAAATTATAATATTGTGAACAATATTTTGTCAAAAAGTTAACGTGAAATGTGCATACTAACTGGTTCTGTTTTTTTACCATTTTGTTTAATACTTGAAGTGTTAAGCTTTCTGGAAAATCTTCAAATTTTTGTCATAATTCATTTTTAAATGAAATTTATTTAGCAGTAAAAAAATTTAAAAAAAAATTTCAAAATTTTGTAAAAAATCATCATTTGCAACAATGATGATTCATATGACTACATTGTTTTTTCAATCCAAATTAACTCTATAATTTTTTTAATTATCGTTCACACAGTCAAAGTCCTAATTATATATTAGTTTGGACAAGCACAAAGCATATTTTTCCATACAAAGCGCTTTTCCCCAATGCCACTGACCGGTTTTCTCCCGAATTCAATTTTTTTAAAATGCATTTTTTCAAAAAAAATTTAAATCTTTAATTCTATACATTTTCACTATTTTCAATATTCTACAACATTAAGGAAACTCTGAATTTGAGAAAAAACTATTAAGTATAGATGTAAATTAAAATAGAGATATAAGGTTGATTTCATCTAAAAAAAAAAAATTCTTAAAACTTTTGGACTGGTTCTCCCCCATTACGAATATATATATATATATATATATATATACTATTATATATATATTATATATATATATATATAATATATATATATATTATATATATATATAATATATAGCGTCGGGCGGGGTGAACGGGCCTTTAGGTATAACCTGGTCTCCCGACTCTCCCCCTAATGCACACTTTTTGGAAAAATTTTTTTTGTAAATCACGCCCCATAGTCGGTCATAAGCACACAAAATATCATAATGTAATTCTAATAATAAACAGTTTTATTAAAGTTTGGAATAACGCTGAGTCAGCCTGACCGTGGAGGGTTGAAGCGGACCACCATTGAGGGGTGACTCAGACCATCTGTTTAAATCGTCTATTACGTAATAAATTCATTTATATTTTAATTTTTACTTAATATATAATTTATTTTATCATATTAAAAAAAAGTAATTAAGTAATAAAAAGTCAATAATGATAAATAAATTACGAATATAACTCAAGTGTGGTCCGATTCACCCCCTCCGCCCAAAATTTGACCAACTTTTTCTGAATTTCGTTTTTTTATTAAATTCACTCTTTTTAAAAATTTTTTCACTTAATATAATAGAGTAACTTTTTATTATATTAAATATTTATACGTAATCAAAAATTCAATAATAATACGTAAAATACGAAAATACATGGTGGTCCGAGTCACCCCTCCATCCATTTTTTACGGTGGGGTGAATCGGACCAAGTTAGGCCCGCTTTTTTTTGCACTTCAATACTTTGTTTTTGGATCAAAATATGTTACTTTTGCAGTTTAAAGCTACATACCGATGTAGGTATCCACTGAAAAAATAATTAAAATCCATCCAGAATTTTTCATTTTATATCCAGTAGTGATGAAGAAAGAAACACATTTTCAAAAGTGAAATTCTATTGAAGGACATTTTGTTACCCTAATTTCTAACATTTTTAAAAATATAAAAACTGCTTCAAGACTTAAATATGATCTAAAATTAAAACTTGTAGTACTGAACCACCGTGCCTATTATGAGTGAGAAAAAGTTTTATCTCGTATAGTTCTGAGTACTATTTTAATTTTAGAATTGGAGACCGAATCACCCCTCCTAAAGAGGCGGCCCTGGTCACCCCCGACGCTAATATATATATTAGTATATAATAGCTATATATAATATATATATAATATATATATAAATATATATATATATATATAATATATATATATTATAATTTCATTATTTTTTTGTCTATGCTTCTGATTTTTATAAAAATCGCTATTACCCTATTTTTTTTACCATTACTCAAATTTATTTAAAAGTTTATGCTATGATTTTTATAAATATCTGGGGTTAATCGTAATAAACTATCGATTATAGAAAAAATAATTGATAATATTAATCAGAAAAAAATATTGATAGTATTATCACTTATCCCTAAACGAACCAAAGTCAATTTAAAGTTTTTTTTTCTCAGAGTTTAATTTTTTAATTCTCATTGAAAGTGTCACAAGATGTAAAAAAAATAAAATTATTATACGAACACTAAAAAAATTGTCATACGCGTAATTTTTGGTAACATTAAATGGTTATAGTTTAATGAGTAATTCATGTTAAGACTAGAGGTTACTCCCCAATTACCCCTTGTTATAGTATGGACATGGTTTTAACCTTTACAAGGGCACCACTTAGCAAATATTTGAATGATTACAAACAAACTCCTTCAATTTATATCTCAATAATTGGAATGTGGGACGGTAAAAAATGAATAGGATAATAAAATAATAAATATAAATATAATAAAAAAATATTATATAAAATTAAATATACCAACAGCATAGAAAAAGCTGTAAAATATGACAGTTTAGTAAGCATTAGAAAGGTGAAAAAAATGTTCACATTTGTTAGTAATTAATATAATAAGATATAAATATAAAATAAACATAAAAAGGAAAATATAAATAAATCAAGAGTGACATCTGTAAGAAAATAAAATAAATACAAAATAAAAATTTTATATATATATAACTAAAAATGAGAAAGATTTTAATTTAAAGAAAATCTGGCCTGATTGGGATCTGTACCTATGCGTTTCTTGAGTCTGCGTCTCACAGGGTTGCTAAGAGAATTTTTTCGCTAACATTAGAGCAATAGTAGAGAGATTATTAGTAACTTCACTCCAATGTTATAATTTTCGGATCACTTTGTGTGTGTGTGCAGTGTACCTTTCCGTCAAAATTTCCCGCCAGAAAAAATAAAAACATATTTAAATTTCTTTGTATTTAGCAAAAATTTATTTCTAAAGTCGTATATATTTTTAGTATTTATCGTGGTAAATTTATTTTTAAGGGAAATACAAAGATTTGTTTTTAAAATATGCTGGATTAACCCATTATGCTGAAAATCCGTCATAAGTAGTAATATGCGTTTCTTTTCAATTATAAAAGGGCATATCAGAAAATACCCGACAATATTCCTATCTATCTGATATGAAACCAGAGTTGGCTCGTGCTGCATAATATTTCAAGTTTAGTTCTACTTTTAATTTTTTTTAAAGGTTCATAACTAATTCATATATTTGTATATGAAATGTTTTATAAATAACTAATTTACTAATTAATATTTATAATTATAAAGTAGTTATTATGAAAGTTTACCCTATATAGCTACCTACCCGCATAAGTGTGCCTACCCTACATAAAAAGTGATTAAAAGTAAAAAACTATTATAATACTGTTTCACTTATACTCTCTTACTATTTTATTTTATCTTTAGTATTATATTTATTTGCAGGATATAAGAACTCATATTTGTTTGACACATGTAAATTTCTATAGATTTCTTTTTATATTAGAATTATAAAAACTATTATAATAATTTCATATATCTTCGATTTTTAGTTTTAGTGGAATTTTGTAATTTGTCACTATTGGATATAATTATCAAAGAATTCCACTAGCCGCAAAGAAACAATAAGGTTCTGTTACCCTGAATCAATAACTGGACCTAACTTGGTGAGCTTGTAGAAAATCAAAATTATAATAAATCAAAATGTATTAGTGGACATGGTAAATTATATTTTCATTCCTTATTATTTATTATTCTATATAAGTCTTACCTTGAGTTTGCTGTTTTTCAAAGATTTTTTTGCTCTTTGATAGCTCTTGTAAACATAGAAACTCAGCCTGAAGCTTATATTTAGCATTTAAAGCTTCGTGGATAAATTGAATATAATAGCACAAAACGCAGCTTGATTCAATTTCCGTCGAAAACAGACATCACAACTATCCCGGTACTAGCTCTCAAAAACCAGCAATGAATATAAGCTTGTTCATGCCAGCACAAAAATTTTGGAAAACACTCCTGCAAGACACAACTGCCCCATACCTACCAAAATAGGTTGACCAAACTAATAGCAAGAGACTGTCTCTTTGTCCCTTAACTCGCCTCCCACTATTACTCAAGTTCCTGAAAAAGATTTTCTAAACACATTACACAGAAAAAGAATAGTCGCAAGCTAAACGATTATTCGTTAAAAATAGGAATTAGGTACATTAAGGACATTTAGCATATAGATGACAGTAAAAAGCCGACATGGGCCTATCGAGATGTCCCAGTCAACCCACTAACCCAACATGCTCATGCAAATCCACAAAGCACCCTAGGCTTGTCAATTTGTTGTAACTACAATCCACCAATTTGGCTTAGTCAAAACTAATGATATATAAATATGATACCGCAAACCATCACCTGCATTAATAACTCAAGTATGGTCACACATGCATCTAACAATAACTGCTATAATTGAAAACCCGCTAATTTGGCTTCGTCAATATAATTATATGATACCGCAATTCCCACCATAAACGAAATCTAACCGTTTCTTCTTAAATGTTTGCAGATCGAGTCACACTCAACAACCTCCTCTGGCATACAGACTATTCAAAATTTAACAACCCTATTACTGAATGCAGCTTTCTTATATCAAGATTTTTTCTTCTTCTTAAAATTTTCTTATTAGCCCCCTGGTCACCACTGTCATGTCTACTATTGAAAAATTTATTGTCTCTATGTATCATAGATTGTAATATTTTGTAGACTTGTAAACATGTCCCCTCTGAGAAATCGCCTTTCTACAGAAAACATTTCCTAACTCCTTCAGCCTGCTCTCTCATTGCTCTTACCCTCAAACCAGAAATCATTCACTGTTGCTGGTCTAATTACGGTTGCAACTCTCTCTAGCATATCTAGTCTCTTTAAATAAGGGGCCAAACTTGGCACAATACTCTATATTACTGGCCTAACATAGCTAAGCTAATTTATACCGTTACTTATTACTTCCTTCTCTTGTAAACAACATCTGCGATTTATTATGCCCATCATCTTATTAGCTTTAATTCTAGCTTCCAAACATTGATTAGCCTAATCTTTTCAAATTACTCGCTTATTATATCTACACCTAAATCCCCTTTTTCTTGGTCCAGCAGAACTCAAGCCACTCCCCATTTCATATCGTAGTTAAATACTCTATTTGAGTTACCTAGGTGAAGAACCTTACACTGTTTACTATTAAAATTCATTTGCCACTTACTCTGCCCACCCAAAAGTTATCAGATCATTTGTGAATCTTCAATCATCCTCACTATTCCTAACTGAGGTGGCCTATTTTGGTATCATCTGCAAAACTTAGAAACCTTGGCATTTTAAGTCCCTGGTCTAAAAATTTATTTATAATATATGAGGAACAATAGTGGCCCAAGCACTGAACCCTGTTGGACACCACTCTTCACTATTTTCGCATGATGAATCTTATTCATTTAGTTGTACACCACTGTTTTTCTATTCCGCAATCCACTCTTAAATCCAACAATCCGTACCACTGCACTATACCAACATGCAATTAACTTTTTCATCAGCCTATGTGGGAACCTTATCAAAAGCTTACTAAAGTCTAATATATAACAATATCAACTGGATCTCCTCGGTCAATGGCAGTCAGTAATGTATTCCATAAATTCTAAAAGGTTTGTCTGACTGACATGATCTTTCTGAAACCATGCTGGAGTCATACAATACCTTGTATGACTGGTACCTGGTTTTCTCTATATAACCTTTCAGTAACTTTTCCAGACCTGTACAACCAGAGATGTTAAGCGTTAACTGGCCTATATATTTCCCAAATCTTCTTACTAACCTTTTTATAAATAGGCACAATATGATGCTGTTTTCCAGTCATCTGGTCTTCACTAAATATTATAGATCGCTTAAAAATAATCAAAAATACAGTGCTTGCAAGCTTAAATCTACCCTCTTTCAGAATTCTACATATATATATCAGGGCCTGCAGCTTTACTTGGATCAATATATCTAATAAACGTTAATATCTTTTACATCAAATTCAAGTTCTGTAAGTCTATTTGTGTACATGCATTACTAAGAATATTAGTCTCTGAATATCTAATTATTATCTTTCCGTCTGTAAACACTGAAACAAAAATAAGCATTGAAAATTGTTGATACCAACTCCTTATCTGAACTAGCTAAATTTTCATCAATTTTAATTGGACAATTGTCCTATTCTTCTTTTAAATTTAAATAAAGCTAAAAACTTTCTTCAGGTCTCTATTACATTCCTCTGCCTAAATTAACTCTGCCTCTCTTCTTTTGCCTTTCTTATTGACTGGTTAAGTTCATTTCTTATTTTTTCCTACTAATTTTCCTAAATCATCTTCCCTATTAACACCCTTGAATATTTTAAAAACATCTGCGCTTTTCATTAATTTTCTCTCTATCTCTCTATTCAACCAAAAACAGGTTTTCTCTTGCCACCCTAATGGGTTTAGCTTTAAAACATACTGACTGAAAATATTCATGTAAAATTTTGTTTAAAATGTTCCCTAACATGATAAAAACAGTTTTTGGGTCTTTTATAACTCTTTATCCCAGTTCAGTTTATACTAAGCATGGTCTGAATTTCGTAAATATCGCCCATTTTCGAAATCTATGATTTTCCTATTAACATTGCCAATTTGGGCCCAGAATATCACATTCCAAATATTAAATCTAATTATTTATGGTCACTAGTCCTAAATCCTCCTCAACTCTAACTTCATACACCATACTTTCATCGTTAGTTAATATCAAGTCTAATAGTGCATCGTATCTTGTGGGTTCTTGGAGACCATCTGGGTCAAAAAGTTATCTAGTATGCAATTTATGAATGCAGAACTACTACGGTCCATATTAAACAAGGAATCCCAATGAATGCCAAGAAAATTAAAATCACCCTTATGACTAACTTTTTCACTTACGTGGCATGCTGTCTTCCCCCAAATTTTTTTCCTTCACATTTCAGCATCTAAATTTCTGGACTCTGCAGGATCTATAAAATGCCCCTATTCTATATGATTTATTGTATTTAAGGATATCTACCCACACCGATTCAATAACATGATTAATTTTAAAGTCAGTCATTAATACAGATAATATTGCTTTTTACATAAAGCGCCACACCACACCATCCCACACTGCTCTCTCCCTCCTCCTCTTTTGTCACCCAACATCCACAGCTGCGGCCTCCTCCTCCCGCCTTATCCTCTCGCTACACGCAGCGCGTTTCGATTTCCCGCGAGATCCTCAGCTTACCTTCTTTCCTCTACGCTGGTATAAAATAAAGTGAATATCCCTCTATTCAATATTCCTGAAAGGAGTTCTCCATATAATCTTCCATTAACCATGCCTCAGTATGCAAATAATTGTCTAGATTCTCATTTATGGTATACTAATCAGCTCATTTTTTTATTTCTAAGGCTATGAGCATTTTGTGTCAAACATTTGATACTCGAAATGCTGTTATCTATAATTGCTATCATCATTAGTTTAAACCTGTAACAACATTAGTTTTATTTATCTCCCCACTATTACAGTTACATTGCTATTATTTGTATCCAGATTTAGCCCCCCACACCCAACTTTACCTAGTTTTTTGCTAAAAAAGTCTCCAAACTGGTACTGAAAAGCTCAGCACCTTTACGACTCAAGTGAACTCCATCTGCTGCAAAAAGATCTTATTCAGAAATTCCTCTGCCACCAATCCAAACCTAAATTCTCTGAAAAAACATAATTTTCCCCTAACCCTAAAATACAGAGCATTCCTATTTTTAACCAACATGTGTAACGCCCAGACGTTAAAAAAAAATGCAACTCAGAAGCAGACCTAGCCATAAACTATCCAGAGACAAAAAGGCCAATGGCATCAACAGATGTATCTCAAACAATCACAGCTATAAATAACCCACCAACCCAACTTACTAATAGCTGCCAAGATAATTCTAGCTCTTTTTGAATCTTCCTATAACTCTTCTTCCGAATTCTCTATTAGCACTCCCTAAGGGATTCTTAAGCCCTAGAAGATTTGAATTGGATAACAGCTTCCAAATGAAGCTTGATGTGATGAACCCTTTCTTCTTTCTAAGTTTACTGCAACTTCCTGAGAAAGTGAAGGAAAACTGTCCAACCGTAAATACGTCGCAAACGAATCTAAGCGTGTCTGCGGTCTGCTTAGAGGCAGGAAATAGAGACGCAAGGTCCCCATTTTCCAATCAAATTGTCCAATCTCCCAAAACCACTCGCATGATGAATTACTGCAAAATCTCCAGTATCAGACCTTGCCTAATAATCGATCCTATATTAGAAATAAATATCGCAACCCCAGAACATCTCAAAAAGACGACACTCTCCGGTTGATGACCTTCTTTCCATTTCCATGGAAACAACTCTATATCCCTCCCACATTCTGGAATCTACTTGCTTGCAGAATACTGATACCGCTCCTCATTTAATAAAAAAATGAGCATGGTTTGGTTTCTCTCCATTGACAACCAGCCACAAAATAAGTTGTCTAGTTGAATGCTCAACCTATCTTGCATTCATGGTGAAGCTCTTTCACCAAATGCATCTGAAAACTCCATTCCAAAAACTGTCATAGTGGCGGCTCGTCCATAGGCACTGCGAAACTGCAGCCCCCCCCAAAAAAAATTTCAGAACTAAGCCACAACTACTAAACAGTATTTTTTCATTCTGTAACTTCTCTCTCTCTCTCTCTCCTTCTCCTCTCTCTCTCTCCTCTCTCATCGCTCTCTCTCTCTCCTCTTCTCTCTCTCTCTCTCTCTCCCCTCCTCTCTCTCTCTCTCTCTCTCTCTCTCTCTCTTATATAATATAATATATTATATATATAATATATATAATAATATATATCATATATATATAATATATATTATATATTATTATAATATTATAATAATATAATATATATATTATATATATATATATATATATAATATACTCATTTACCTAGATTTAGCTTTCCGACTAGCGGTATCACTACGTATATATATCTATAAAATTTTTTCTTTCGACAATTTTATTCATAGAAAGATCAGTAATGGGAACTTTCAAAAATGTCTTTGTTACCCATAAATCATCGCTCTATACGCCGTATATTTTATACTTATGTAGTCCGAGCGAGATGTGTCTACCGTGATCGTTAAGCTATAAAAAGGTAACTGAAACAAAAAGTGGAATTTGTTTCTTGCCGTGATATTTTTTTCTTTTTTGAACTTCACATTTATCCTCTTAAATTTCGATCATTTTTGTCATTTTAACTGATCGTTTTCAAAACATTTCATTCGCAATAATGTAAGTTATATATATATATATATATATATATATATATATATATATATATATATATATATAATATTATAATATATATATATTATATTATATATATATATATATATATATATATATTATATATATATATAATAATATATATATATATATATATATATATCTGGTCCAGCTTCTAGAAGAGCCACAATCCATAATCTCAAACTACACACGAGCTACCGGAGCAAAGGAACTACATTGCTGGAATGCTGGTCTAATTTTTGTGCGCAATAAATTTATAGAATAAAAAAAAAAAAAAAAAAAAATCATATCGAAAACTACAATAGCTACACTAAAATAGAATACATTTTTTGGATATCCTGAAAAATTTTAGTTAGGAAAATGTAAGAAAAAAAATAAATAAAAAGAAAAAATTATTTTTAATAATTATAGTATATGAGTAGAAGGGCCTATTTAGAGACATTTTATACGTTACTCGTTAAATAAATAGACTTCTATAAATTTTGTTTTTATTGTTTTTTAACTGAAGGAATACCCCCAAGGTAATACCGCACCGATGGCAGAGTTCGGGGTCTCTCGGCTTGCCGGGGAACTCGGGAGACTAATTCCCTCACCTCTCCGGGGAGGGTTTCCCGGAATTCCGCCCGCTCTTTGGTTTTGGTGTATCCGGGGTTCCTTACCCGCCCCTCCCCTAGCGGGGTATGGAAAACGTCCCCCTGGTTCCCCGTCGTCTCGAGCCCCTACATTGCCGTATAATTATCTTTAAAATAAATATATATTATAATATATATATATATTATAATATATACTATATATATATACTATTCTATATATATAATTATATATATTTTATATATAAATATATATATAATTATATATATATATATATATATATACTCTGTCCTCCGCCGGCTCGAGCTTCCCAACCAAAGGGAAGTTCATTTGTTTGTTTATTTTTTTTTACATTCCTTTACTAAATATTTTACAAGGATTCCAAAAATGTATTCTTTTCCCTGTAGCTCTTGTAGTTTTTGAGATTTTTTTTTTTTTTTTTTATCTCATTTTCGCGACTTAGAAAATTTACGCAGGATTCAAGCAGATGTATTCTTTTCCCTGAGCTATTGTAGTGTTTTGAGATATGGATTGTGGCTCCTTCTGTGGTTGGTCATATATTATAATATCATATATATATATATTATATATATATATCTATATATTTATATTATAAGATATATATATATTATATAATAATATGATATATTATATAATATAATATATTTATATAATATAATAAATATATATATAATATATTATTATATATATATATAAGTTAAATATAATATATATATATTACGTATAATAAAATTTAAAGCACACCCCCTTGCACAAGAACCACGAGCCGCCACTGCTGTCATACCAGACCTAAATCTGTGTTGTAGACTACTGTTTTCCTCCAGGATATATGTGCCCTCCTAGCCGAGATCCACGACTCAAGCCTTTCCTCTCCATCTCAACCCAGTGCCCTCCAACACTCCCCCCTAGTCACATAGAGACAAATTGTCTCTAAAGAGACCACATAATATCTATAACACTCACATGTCCCTACTTTCCCTTCAATGGAATTATCGTGGCTACACTTTGCTAATTTCGGAAAAGAACTTTTCACTAATAAACATTAACCAAAGGTACTATGTTACAGGAATTCGACTATGTCAACTGTGACTCTGTCACAACGCGTCGGAATATAAAATCGCCGCTTAAATCAGAAAAGAGTGACAATGATAGGGGAGGTGCAGGGATACTCTTCACAATCTACCCTATTCTCCAGTCCCTTCTAATCTAAACGTTCATAATTAGGGAAGTCCTGTGCTCAGGCAATCCCTGAAAAAAGCGTGTAGGATATGCTATGTAGGCTCTTGCGTTAGATCGAAGTGATAAGTCCCCATAAGAGGTAGCTGAGGTTTGAAATCCCAGATATAACAACCGTCAGCAGGAAGCTGTTTGAAAAGATCAGCTTAGTCGACCCTTAGTAAATTCACTACTTCGGAGCCAAGCAGATCGATGCGATAGAAAGATCGTGGAAAGTTGAACTTCGTGCTGCAACTGTATGGTTTAGTTCGGAGAGGGAATGGAAAAATAGGAGACAGATTCATGAACGAGTATTCCTGCAACCTCCCCTATCATTGTCACCTCTTTTCTCTATAGATGTTAGCGGCGATTTATTTTCCGAACCGGTTGAAAAGAAGTCACTGACTAGTCGAAGTTCCTGGTAAACATATAGCACTTTGGTGTACTATGTTTAATAGTTGAAAAATTCTTCGAATTAGAGTGGTAGCCAACGATAATTCCATTGAAGGAAAAGTAGACATGCTGAGCTTGTTATAGATATTATTGATTGGTGGTCTTATTTTAAGACAATTGTCGACCCTTATGTGACTAGGGGAGTGTTTGGAGTGGGTCGGATGAGAGCAAGGTTGAGACGTGGATCTCGGCTAGAGGGGCAGGCATATCCATGAGGTAACAGTAGTCAAATACAACACAGCATTTAGTTGTATGACAGCAGTGGCGGCTCGTGGTTGTTCTTGTGCAAGGGGTGCTGCTTTATATTTATTATATATTTATATATATATATATATATACATATATTATAATATATATATATAATAATATATCTTATATATATATATTATGATATATATTTAGTATATAATATATATATATTATATACTATATATATTGCAGCTGATTATAGTAGCTTAGTATTAGTAGGCTTATTACTTATTTGAGTTATATTATGTAAGTAGGTTGTTGTATTAAGTATAGTATCAGTATATATATGATATATATATGCCACGCTGCTTAGAAGAGCCACAATCTCATATCTCAAAAATGCCTACACATGAGCTACAGGAAGGAATATACATTGTGAGGTATGTCGGCGCTGTAATAGATTGTTTACGTAGCGGAAACATGTTCGAAGAGAGTAATCACGCCGATGTGGATGAAAGAAAATAGAAAATCAGTGCTAGAAAGACTATCAATAGATACAGGAAGCAGGGGATTATAACATTTTTGGAATGCTGTCTTTGTGTTAGGCAACATGTTTTGATGTAAGGATATAATAAGTGTAAAAGAAAAATAAACAAAAATGCTATTTTTTGGGGGGAAGCTCGAGCCGGCGGGGACCATAGTATATATATTATATATATATATATATATATATATATATATATATATATATATATATATATATTTATAATATATTATATAGAAAAATCTAGAGGTGTGTAAAATCCGGAAATATAAATAAACTCTATTTGTAAGGTATTACCACCGTAATCGAGGGTATTAATTCCGACGGGAACACAGGGGGGACGTTTCCATACCCCGTAGGGGAGGGGCGGAGAACCCCCGCGAGAAACCCAAATACCAAAGAGCGGGGTTTCCGGAGGGGGGGCCGGAGAGGGGAAATTAGTCCTACCCCGTAGTTCCCCGGAAGCCGAGAGACCCCGACTCCTCCCATCGGTGCGGTATACCCTTGGGTACTCGTTATGTTAAAAAACAAAAACAAAATTAATGCAAGTTTATTTATTTTAACGAGTACGTATAAAAGTCTCTAAATAGGCTTTCTACTCACATTACTAATCAATATTAGCATAATTTTTTTTTTATTATTTTTTTTCTTTACACTGTTATCACTTCAATTTTCACGAGAAGTACATAGAGCTATTCCTTTTCCCTGTAAGTTATTGTTCTTTGAAGATTGAAAGTTTTTTTTTTTTTTTTTTTTTTTACTAAATTTCCCACTACAATTAGACAGCATTCCAGCAATGTAATTCTCTTTTCTCGGTACTGTGTAGTTTTTGAGATAATGGATTGTGGCTTCTTCTTAGAGGCTGACGCAATATTTATTATAATATGATATATATATATATATATATATGATATATATATATATATTATATATATATATATATATATATATATATATATAATATAGTATTATATAATATATATATAATATATATTATATTATATATATATATATATATAACTTACATTATTGAAATGTTTTGAAAAACGATCAGTAAAATGACAAAAATGATCGAAACTTAAAGAGGATAAATTGCAATTTCAAAAAAGAGAAAAAAATACTCAGGCAGAAAAAATCACTTTTTGTTCCCAGCTTACTTTTATAAGATACGATACGGTGACACATCTCGCTCGGATTACATAAGTAAAATTACGGTATAGAGCTATTTTGGGAACAAAGAATTTTTGAAGTTCCCATTACTGTATTTTCTATGGAATAAATTGTTCGACAGAAAATTTTATATATATATATATATATATATATTATATATATAATATATAATATAATATATATATATATATAGTATATATATATATATATATATATATATATATAATATATATAATATCATATATATATTATTATATATATAATATTATATATATATAATATATAATATATATAATAAGAGAGAGAGAGAGAGAGAGAAGGAGAGCGAGAGGGACGGAGAGAGAGAGAGAGAGAGAGAGACGAGAGGAAGAGAGAGAGGAGAGAGAGAGGAGAAGAGGAGAGAGAGAGAGAGAGAGAGTTTACAGGAAAATGACAAATACTGTTTAGTAGTTGGGCTTAGTTCTGAAATTTTTTTTTTTTGGGGGGCTGCAGTTCCGCAGTGCCTATGGACGAGCCGCCACTGTATGACGTTTTTTGGAAGGAAGTTTTCAAAGATGCATTTTGGTGAAGGCTTCACCATGAATGCAAGATAAGTTGAGTTCAACTTGAGAAGACCAAAGCACTTATTTTGTGGCTGGTTGTTCATGGAAGCGAAACCAAAATGCTCACTTTATAAGAGAGCGGTATCAACGTATCTTGCTAGCAATAGATTCAGAATGTGGGGGATATAGAGTTTGTTTTCATGGAAATGGAAAGGAAGGTATCACGGAAGAGTGTCGTCTTTTTGAGAATGTGTTGGGGTTGCGATATTAGGTTCCAATATAGGATTCGATGGTTTGGCAAGGTCTGATACTGGAGATCTTTTGCCAGTAATTCATCATGCGAGTGTCTTGGAGACTTGGACAATTTGATTTAAAAATGGGGACCTCTGGGTCTCTTCATGCCTCTAGCAACAGAACGCTTAGATCGTTTGCGACGTTTACGTTGGATAGTTTTCCATTCACCTTTCTCGGAAGTGCAGGAAACATTAGCAAGAGAATTGGTCATCACATCAAGCTTCATTTGGGAGCTATTATCCAGTTCATCTTCTAGGGTATAGATCCCATTAGGGAGTGCTGAATGATGAAATCGGAAAGAAGAGTTTAGGAAGATCAAAAATGAGCTAGAATTATCTTGCCAGACTATTATAAAGTGGTCTGGTGGTTATTTAATAGCTTGTTGTTTGAGTACAATCTGTTGATGCAACGTCTGGGTTCTCTGGAGTAGATTTATGGCTAGGTCTCTTCTGAGTTGCATTTTTAAAACATACCAATGTTTGTTTTAAAAAATTCGGATGCTCTGTATTTAGGTTAGAAATTATGTTTTTCAAGAAAATATTAGTTTTGTTTGGTGGAGAGAATTTCTGATAAAGATCTTTGCAGCAGATGGGTCACTGTGAGTCGTAAAGGTGTTGAGCTTTCAGTACAGTTTGGAGACTGTTAGCAAAAAAACTAGGTAAAGTTTGGTGTGGGCTAAATCTGGATACAAATAATAGCAATGGTAAACTGTAATAGTGGGAGATAAATAAAACTAATGTTGTTACAGGTTTAAATAATGATGAGAGCAATATATAAATAACAGCATTTCGAGTATCAAATGTTTTTAAACAAATGGCTCATAGCCTTAGAAATAAAAAGATGATCTGATTAGTTATACGCATACAATGAGAATCTGACATTATTGTGCCATAACTGAGGCATGGTTAATGAAGAATTATATGGAGACTCCTTTCAGGAATATGAAATAGAGGGATATTCACTTACTTTATACAGCGTAGAGGAAAGAAGGTGGTGGTGTGGCGCCTTATGTTAAAAGCAATATTCAATCTGTACTAATGACTGGACTTTAAAATTAATCATGATATTGAATCAGTGTGGGTTGAGATTCCTTATATACAATAAATCAAATAGAATAGGGGCTTTTAATAGACCTCCTGGCCAGAGTCCGAATAGATCGCTGAAATTGTGAAGAATTGAGACAGCAAAATGCCACAGTAAAATGAAAAGGTAGTATAATGGGTGATTTTAATTTTCCTGGCATTCATTGGGATTTCTTGTCCAATATGGACCAGTAGTTCTGTATTTCTAAATTGTATACTAGATAACTTTTTGACGATGGTCCAAGAACCCACAATACGATGCACTATTAGACTTAAAATTAACTAATGATGAAAGTATGTGATGAAGTTAGAGTTGAGGGAGAATTTAGGACTTAGTGACCCTAATATAATTAGATTAATATGAATGAAATAACTGGGCCCAAATTGCAAGTTAATAAGGAAAAGATCATAGATTTCCGAAACGATTTTACAAATTTCGAGACATGCTTAGTAACTGACTGGATAAAGAGTTTAAAGACCAAAACTGTTTTATCATGTGGGAAATTTTAAACAAATTTAATTAAGTATTCAGTCAGTATGTTTTTAAAGATAAACCCATTAGGGTGCGAAGAGAAAACTGTTTGGTGGAATAGAGAGATTAAAAGAAAAATAATGAAAAGCGCAGATGTTTTAAAATTATTGAGGGGTTGTAAAAGGGAAGAATAATTTAGAAAATTATAGAAAAATAAGAAATGACCTTAACCAGTCAATAAGAAAGGCAAAAGAGGAGGCAGAAATTAATTTAGCAAAAGGGAATGTAAGTAACCTGAAGACAGTTTTTTAGCTTTTTAAAATTTAAAAGTAAGAAATAGGACAATTGGTCCAATTAAAATTGATGAAATTTAGTGAGTTTCAGAGTAAGAGTTGGTCAACATTCTTCAATGCTTATCTTTGCTTCAGGTTTACAGTAGGAAAGATTAGATAATAGTTCAGAGACTAATAGTTTTGTAAATGCATGTAACAAATAGACTTACAGATTTGAATTTGATGTAAAAGTATTAAACGTTTATTAGATCCTATGATCCAAGTAAACTGCAGGCCCTGATGGTATATATAATGGTAGAATTCTGAAAGAGGGTAGTTTTAGCATTGCAAAGGCAACTTGATTTGATTTTTTTTAAGCGATCTATACATTTGGTGAGGTTACCAGATGAGGAAAAACAGCATATGTTGTGCCCTATTTATAAGAAAGTAGTAAGGAAGATCTGGAAATTATAGCCAGTTAGCTTTCTCACATCTCTGTGGTTGTAAGGGTTCTGGAAAAGTTACTGAAAGGTCATAATAGAGAATATTTAGAAGATAACAAGGGTATTGTATGAACTCCCAGCATGGTTTCAGAAAGGAAGGTCATGTCAGACAAAACCTTTAAGAATTTATGGAATACATTACTGCTGCATTGACCGAGGAGAATCCAGTTGGATATTGTATAATTTAGACTTTAGTTAAAGCTTTTTGATAGGTTCCCACATAAGGTCTGATGAAAAAGTTATGCAAGTGTTTGGTATATGGTGGCAGTGGTACATGGTTGGATTAAAAGAGTGGTTTGCGAAATAGAAAACAGTGTGTACAACTAAATGGGAATAAATCAACCTGGGAAATAGTGAAGAGTGGTGTCCCACAGGGTTCAAGTGCTGGGGCACTATTGTTCCTCAGATAATACTAAATGATTTAGACCAGGCACTTAAATGCAAGGTTTCTAAGTTTTGCAGATGATAACTAAAGTGCCACCTCAGTACGGAATAGTGAAGATGCATCAAAGAGTTCAAAATGATCTGAATCAAACTTCTTGGTTGGCAGACTAAGTGGCAAATGAAAATTAAATAGTATAAAAGTGTAAGGTTCTTCACCTAGGTTAACTAATAAAAGTTTTACTACGATATGAAATGGGGAGTGGCTTGAGTCTGTGGACCAAGAAAAAGATTTAGGTGGGATTATAAGCAGTAATTTGATGAAAGTAGCTAAATCAATGTTGGAAGCTAGAACTAAAGCTAAAATAAGATGCTGGGCATAATAGATCGCAATGTGTTTACAAGAGCAAGGAAGTAATAAAGGCGTTTCTGTATAAAGCTATGTTAGGCCAGTAATAGAGTATTGTGCACAAGTTTGGGCCCCTTATTTAAAAGAAGACTTAGATATGCTAAGAGAGTGCAACGTAAGCAACAAGGATGATTTCTGGGTTTGAGGTAAGAGCTATGAGGAGAGGCCTGAAGGAGTGAGGAATGTTTCTGTAGAAAGGCCGATTTCTCAGAGGGGACATGGATACAAGTCAACAAAAATATTTACATCATTGAGATACATAGAGACATAAATTTTTTCATTAGTAGAAACATGGACAAGGTGACCAGGGGGCATAAATAAGAAATTAGAGAAAGCATGCCATCTTAATAATAAGAAAGCATGCATTCCGTAATAGGGTTGTTAAATTTGTAATGGTTTGCCACAGAGGAGGTTGTTGCGTGTGACTCGATTGCAACATTTTAAGAAACGGTTAGATTCGTTTTGCGATGGGTTGGGTATTTCATATAATATATTGACGAAGCAAATTGGCGGGTTTTTAGTTTTAGCAGTTATTGTTAGATGGCTTGTGTCATAACCTAGTTATTAATGCATGTGGATGGGTTTGGCGGTATCATATTTATATATCATACGTTTATTATATTATAGTGTATACTATGCAAGTAATTGACAAGCCCTAAGGGGCTTTGTGGATTTGCATTAGCATGTTTGGGTAGTGGGTTGACTTGGTGACAGGTCCATGTGGCTTTTTACTGTCTCTATTAGAGGTGTACCGGAATTCTAATGCCTTTTAACGAATATCTCTTTAGCTTGGCGACTATTCTTTTCTGTGTGTGTTTCAGAAAAATCTTTTCAGGAACTGTGAGTATATAGTGGGAGGCAATTAAGGACAAAGAGACAGTCCTCTTGCATTAGTTTGGGCAACCTATTTGGTAGGTATGGGGCAGTGTGTCTTGGCAGGAAGTGTTTTCCAAATTTTGTGCTGGATGAGCCAGCTTAAGTTTCATTGTGGTTTGTTGAGAGCTGAGTATCCGATAGGGTTGTTTGATGTCATTTTTCGACGGGAAATTGACATCAAGGTCTGCTTTGTGCTATTTATTATATTTATCCACGGGTTTTAAATGCTAAATAACTAAAGCCTCAGGCTGAGTTACCTATGTTTACAAGAGCTATCAAAGAGCAAAAAATCTTTCAAAATAACAAACTCAAGGTTGTAGGCAAAGATAATAGAAATATATTGAAAAGTGGGGAATTAAAATATAATTTACCTCCATACCTATAACATTTTGATAATTAATTTTGATTTTTACAAGCTCACCAGTTAGGACCGTTATTGAATCAGTAACAAACCTTATTGTTTTTTTTGCGGCTAGTGAATTCTTGATAATTATATCCAATAGTGACAAATTACAAATTCCACTAAAACTAAAAATCGAAAGATATATTGAAATATATAATAGTTTTTATATTCAACTTACCATCAGAAGTCAAAGAAATATATGTGGAAGCATATATGATTTTTATATCCTACATCTAAATACGGTACTAAAGTAAAAATAAAATAGAAGAGATATAAGTGAAAGTATATAATAGTTTTTACTTTTTAATCACTTTTTATACAGGGTAGGCACACTATGGGGTAGGTAGCTATTATAGGGTAAACTTTCATATAACTACTTTATAAATTATAAATATATAAATATATATATATTATAAATTAGCTATTATAGGGTAAACTTTCATATAACTAATTTAATGATTAGCACGCTTTAAAAAAAAATAAAAGTAGAAATAAAAAAAAATAAATAAATATATGCTTCATATACCAGTATATATATTACCAGTAGGTCAGATAGATAGGAATGTTGTTGGGCAATTTTCTGATATGCCTTTTTAGAATTGAAAAGAAATGCATGTACTATTTATGACGTTTTCGAGCATAAGGTAATCCAGCAATATTTTAAAAACAAATATTTGTCATTTCCCTTAAAAAAATTTACCACGATAAATATTAAAAAAAATATATACGACTTTAGAAATAAATTTTGTTTTTGCTTTGTGTACTTTGGGCGGTGGGTTCGCAGTCGCCATTTTAGGTATCTAAACACAAAAGCAATGTTAAAATATGTTTATTTTGGGGCGGAAATCTTGACGGGAAAGTACACTGCCACACACACACCAAGGTGATCCGAAATTTATAACAGTGAGTGAAGTACTAATAAATCTCTACTATTGCGCTAATGTTCGCGAAAAATTCTCTAGCACCCCTGTGGTAAACGCAGACCTCGAAACGCATAGGTACAAGATCCCAATCAGGCCAGATTTTCTTTTAAATGCCATGATATCACGTGCAATTTTTATATATTATTATAAAATTTTATTTTGTATTTATTTTTATTTCCTACAAATTCACTCTTATTATATTTATATTTTCCTTTTCGTGTTACACAATTCTATCTTTAATATATTTCATTACTAGATCAAACATGAAACATCGTTTACACCCACCTAAAATGATACTAAAAATTATTTTTTCCATCAGCTCTTTCTGGTTGTATATTATTTTTATATAATATTTTTATTATATTTATATTATATTTTTATTATCCATTATCCCATTTTACCAGTCACATCAATTATTGAGATAAAATGTAGAGTTTGTTTGTAAATCATCAGACAATATTGTTAAGTGGTGGCCCTTGTAAAGGTTAAAGCATGTCCTATATAACACGGGTAACTTGGGAATAACCTCTAAATCTCTAAAGACAATTACTCCATTGAAATATAAACATTTATTTAATAATAAACAATAACCAAGACCGTTTTTAATAATTTTAAATTTTTTTTTCATTTTGTCGCCATCTTCCTTAAAAATTTAAACAAATAACTCTGAGATAATTTTTACCTTAATTGAACTTGGGCTTTTTTTCTCATTACTGATAACACTATCTTCTTAATTGCTGATTAATTTTATGCAATATAATTGTAGTTTATGGATGTTTTAGTTTTAAACAGATTTATAAAATCATTGCAGTAATTGTGGAGAATAAATGAGTAACTGGTAGAGCAGAACTGTTCCATTACCAATTTTTATAAAAATAGACATAGACAAAACATAATGAATTAATATATATATTAATAATATATATATATTATATATTATATATTATATATATATATATATATATATATATATATATTATAGCGCTCGGGCGGGTGACCAGGCCGCCTCTTTAGGAGGGGTGGTTCGGTCCACTCTAAATAATAATTAAAAATGATAGTATAAGAGTTTAAATTCTGACATCTTTTGGTAGCCACGTGGTAGTAATACACGTTTTTATTTAGATCATTTTAATTCTTGAAAGTTTTTATATTCTTTTAAAAAAATGTTAGAAATTAGGTACAAAATTCTTCAATAGAATGTCTACTTTTGAAAATGTGGTTTTTTTTACTTCGTTTAAAATGAAAATTGTGATGGATTTAATTATTTTTTTCAGTGAATACACTCGAGTATGTTAGCTTTAACTGGCAAAGTAAATTTGATCCAAACAGTATTAGTGGCAAAAAAACGGGCCTAACTTGGTCCATTCACCCACCGTAAAAATTGATGGAGGGGGTGAATCGGACACCATTGTTTTTCGTTTTTACTTATTATTATTGCATTTTATTACGTATAATTAATTTAAATATATAAGAATACCCTTAATTTAGTGACAATTTATTTTAAAAAAGTGAATTTTAAATAAAATAAAAAACCAATTCAAAAAAGTCTAGTCAAAATGTTTTGGCGGAGAGGGGTGAACTCGGACCACTATTTTTATTTCGTATTTTATTTAATCATTTATGTGACTTTTATTACTTATTCTTAATTTTTAATCTGATGAGTAATTACTCGGTTTCGTTACATTTAAAATATAAAAATTGAATTATACGTAATAGACGAATTTAAACAGATGGTCTGAGTCACCCCTCCGTGGTTCGCTTCACCCCTCCACGGTCAGGCTGACTCAGCGTATTCCAACCTTGTAATCAAAACTTTTATTATAGAAATTACATTAGTATTTTTTGTGTGTCTTATGACCGACTATAGGTGCCGTGATTTACAAAAAATTTTTTTTCCCAAAATGTGCATTAGGGGAGAGTCGGGAGACCAAGTTATGCCTAAGGTGTTCCGAGTCCCCCGCCCGACGCTATATATATATATATATATATATATATATATATAAATATATATATAGTATATATTATATATATATCTATAAATATAGAATATATATAATATATATACCGTAAAATGGGGGAAAACCGGTCAAAAATCGCCGTTTTTTTTTTTTTATTTAATCATAAAAAATAAAAATTTTAAGTTACATCTAACTTAATAGTTTTTTCTCCAAATTCAGAGTTTCCTTAATGTTGTAGAATATTGAAAATAGTGAAAATGTCTAAATAAAGATTTTAAATTTTTTTTTGAAAAAATGCATTTTCAAAAAAATTGAATTCGGGAAAAACCGGTCAGTGGCGTCAGGGAAAGCCGGTCATTAAATATTATTTCTTTTGTGCTTGTCCAAACTAATTTATATATTATAATTTAAATGTTAAATGGAGTCTATAATATTAATTAATTTGGATAGAAAAACACAAGTCTAATTATATTTTGTTAACATTTTGCAAATGTTGATTTTTACAAAAATTAGGAAGATTTTTTTTATTTTTTATCAGTAAATAAGTAACGTAAATAAGAATTATTACAATCATTTTCATCAGAGTAAAAAATAATAATATTTCAACTTTTTAAAACAAATTGGCAACTTTATATTAGATAGCCTAATGTATGCACCATTTCATGAACTTTTTGACGAAATATTGTTCAAATTATTAATATCATTTAAATTGTCCCAGTTAATAATTATTATCTATTATAATATCGGTATGATAATTTAATTAATTTACCCATAATTACTATACTGAATAATTGTATGCCAATAATAATAATAATAATAATAAATAATAATAAAATAATAATAAATAATAATAATAATAACTAATATTAATATTATTATATATCTTATTATTATATATTATTTAATTATTATCATTATCTTATTATTATTATATAATTATTATTATTATTATTAATATTATGAGATTAAATTTAAATTATAATATTGTAATTTTTTTTGTCACCGTTTACGGAAATCTGCGTACGTGGGCTCGTAATAATAAAGTGCCTATTATAAAATAATAATAATAATAAATCATTGGTGAAATCTGTGTATGTAGGCTTACTCGTAATATAAAGTGCTTAATAATAATAATAATCAATGAATAATAATAATAATAATATTATTATTATTATTATATATTATTATATTATAATTATTATTATTAATTATTATTATATATAATAATAATAATAATATAATAATAATAAAAGAATAATAATAATAATAAAATAATAAAATAATAACAATAATAATAATAATAATAATAATATTATTATTATTATTATTATTATTCTATTATTATTATGATTGTTTTTAGAGATTTTATATTTTATAAAGAAATAAATAAGAATAATAATAATAATAGATAAAATAATCAATAATAATAAAAAAAAAAGATAGGTATGAAACATTAACATAATTCTTATAAGTCACTATACATAAAATTAGAAACAAAAATATTATTGGAAAATAAAAAAAATGGCATTTTTTACGAAGTTCTGACCGTTTTTTCCCGATGCCCGACCGGTTTTTCCCCGAAATTGAAAAAACTTAATAACTTTAAAAAAAAAGCTTAATATTTAAATTTTCTACATGAAAAAATGTTTAAAATAGACTCCAATATGCATCCTAACTCAAAATTGATATTTAACTCCTACGAGATTCCACGAGGTCTAGAATTTTTTTTGCAAAAAAAAAAAACACGTTTTCTTTCCGACATTCTGTAATTTTTTTTACTATTAGGTGTAATGTTACTTACTTCATTTTTATATATGGTTAAAATATAATCTATTTGCTACTTAAAAAACTTTCATCATTAAAATTCTTTAATTAAAAAAATAACAATTTATATAATAATGTTCCCCTCTGTGACCGGTTTCCCCCATTTTACGGTATATTATATATATATAGTATATATATATTTATTATATATATATATATAAATATATAATTATATATAATATATATATATATATATATATATAAATAATATTGTGTGAAAAATATTTTGCATCATTTTGAGGTGAAAATTTTTTTTGCCAAATGATATTTTGAATAAAATTTTGTTGCCCCAAAATTTCATGACAAAAATAATTTCTGATTCATTATTATCGAAATACAAAAAAAAATCCATGAATGTTCAAAAAGTTAAGTTTTTTAAGAAAAATTCTTTAGTGACAAGCTTCTGACATAATTCAGAACTTATCACTAAACAGTTTCTTAAAATCCTAATTTAAATTGCCTTTCTGAACTTAGAAATTTTTTTGAATAATAGATTATGCAATAAATTGTAAACAAATAATGTAATACGTGTGCATAGCACAAAAGTTTTTACTTTTTTTTTTTTTATATAACTTTTGAATTATTATGGCAGTATGTTATTAGAAATTTGTTATGGAAAACAATGGAATGTAAATAAATTATAATCGTGAATGGTTATGCACTAATATATATGGTAATAGTTCATTTTAGGGTATCCTATCAATTTTTTTTTTTTTTTTTTCAGATTATCGAGCAACATGACACTTTGTCCGTAGGAGGCTGTAAAATAAAACATTTAAAACCCACCAAATCCTAGTCCTAACGCAATTCCCTCAGGTAGGCACAGACGTGGGCTTTAAAGAGAGGAAGATTAAATATAGTTGGAAAAACAGAAGGCAAAGAGTTCCACAGAACAGAAGAGCTAGAAAGAAAGAGGTACCACAATGAACAAGTCTGGGGTTCACAATACTCAGCAAATCATGCGAGAGCAAGCACCTCTTGGCTACAAGGGCAACCACAAGGGTGGTGGAATGTGAGAGGTCACTTCTCTTGAGCATCTAACTGTCTGTAAACCTATAGAAAAGAGATAGAGCGCCAACATTACGTCGCAGCAGGATGGTCAAGAGAAGTTTTGAAAGTAGATACCGTCAGAGAATTCTCTTAGCTTGACTCATCTGTATCTACAATAGAAGGGTGGAGCTGGAGCCAACCTAAAGTATTGAATGAGAACAAGTAACTCCATACAAGGTTGAATAGCCAATATATAATCTGTTCGTAGTTGTGCAGAGGAAAAAATTCCCGCAACCTGAACAGAACTCCCAGCTTCTTTAGGCCACCTTAGCAAACATTGAAATATGAGGTTTCCAAGATAAATTTGTGTTTAAGACCAAGATGTTTGTTTTCACAGGAAAGACGTTAAAGAGCGTTGAAAGGAAATAAAATGTCAGAGGTTTTTTGAGAGGAGATGTAGAGAATTGACGTTTTTTAAAGAGTTTGAATATTTTAA
>JABUQX010019097.1:5000-7500 GCA_015478945.1 Trachelipus rathkii
AATAATAATAATAATAATAATTAATAATTAATAACGTAAATAATCAATTACATATAATGTGGATAGTTATTTTTTTTTTCCTTTAAAAAAAACGAACAAAATTAAGTAATAGAAGAAAAAAAGTAATAAAAATCATGTAAAAACGACTTCTTCCTTTGGAACGAAAATGTGGATATTTCCAGCCTTGTGAGCCTCCACGAGGCCCCTTTTGCCTGTCAAGTCTTTAATGTCTTGAAATTCCGTCGGGGTTGCCAGAGGTACGATCACGAGGAGCATCTGAAAGAAATGAAACGTATTGAATAGAAAACATTTAATTCATTTTTGATTAATGAAGTTTTATGTTCAAATTTTATTCGATTTTGATTAATGAAGTTTTATGTTCAAATTTTATTCGATGAACATATTTCTATATACTAAAAAAACAATGACATAAGTGGCTTTATATTATTCACTGATGTCACTTATGTTATTGTTCTAAGGCAACAATATAGAAAATAAATAAATTGATAGAGAATCTGTTGGCAAATAAACAAGCCTTTCAAACTACACTAATTATTTGAATACCAAAATAGATATGTTTTATAAACCACAAAATCAGTAAAGTTGAAATTTATATATTTTTAAATTATATTTTCAATACTTAAATTTGTGTTATAATATTTAATATATATTATAACGTAATTTATTCCTGGTCTGTCTTAATTCTTTTATCATCCTTTTAAATTCTCCTAAACTACTAGATTGAAATCTAGTAGTTTAGGGGTATTTAAAGAGATGATAAAAAAAAACCTAAACCCCTAATCTAGTAGTTTATGTGTTTTTATAATCCTTTTAAATACCCTTAAACTACTAGATTGAAGCTAGACAGAAGTAATTATTAAAATGAATTCTGAACGACGTTTTCTCGCGCGAGAAGATGCGTTGAAATTCCAACGGGAATCAGCTGGGGAAAATGTTCAATACTGGTCCAGTCATGATCTCCATCCTTGCGTGAAGTCGGGGGAAATCGAGCAAATTTCTACCATTCACCCCTCACCCATTTATACCAAATCAAGGAAGCTGTGCGGGGCAACTTAGTGTAGAATGGCCTTCATAATTGGGTTGGCCATGCCGTGACTCAATGGTAGCGTTTCTGAGGTGAGAGGCATAGGGTCATGGTTCAATTCCTGGTCCGGATCCTAGGTAGAAATTACCTAAAGAAGTTCCCCTCCTTGAATAGGGTTGTGCACGTGAGGTGAAATTTTATATATATATATATATATATATATATATAATATATATATATTATATATATATATATTAATATATATATATATATATATAATATATATATATATAATATATATATATATATATATATATATATATATATATATATATATATATATATATATAATACTAAATATAAACATTATCACCTTTCACGTGCACAACCCTTATATCAAGGAGGAAACTTCTTTAGCTAATTCGTCTACCTAGGATCCGGACCGAGGAATTGAACCATGACCCTATGCCTCTCACCTCAGAAAACGCTACCATTGAGTCACGGCATGGCCAACCAATTATGAGGCCATCTACCACTAAGCTTGCCACCGCACAGCTTCCTTGCATTTGGTATAAATGGCGTGAGGCGTGAAGTAGAAATTTGCTCGATTTCCCCCGACTTCACGCTAAGGATGGAAGATCATGACTGGACCAGTATTGAACATTTTCCCCAGCTTGATTCCGTTGGAATTCAACGCATCTATCTCGCGCGAGAAAAAACGCCGTTCAGAATTCATTTTAATAATTACTTCTGTCTAGCTGTCAATCTAGTAGTTAAGGGTATTTAAAAGAGTTATAAAACACAGTAAACTTTACTAGATTAGGGGTTAGGTTTTTTTTTATATCTCTTTAAATACCCTAACTACTAGATTTCAAATCTAGTAGTTAAGTGAGAATTTAAAAGGAAGAATAAAACCTCGCAAGCCAGGAAATAAATTACGTTATAATATATATTTAAATATTATAACACAAAATTTAAGTATTGAAAAATATAATTTAAAAAATATATAATTTTTCAACTTAGACTGGAAAGTTATGGATTATAAAAAACATATCTTATGTTTGTGGTATTATTCAGAAATAATCTAGTTGTAGTTTGCAAAGGCTTGTTTATTTGCCAACAGATTCTCTATCAATTTATTTATTTTCTATATTGTTGCCTTAAAGGCTTAGACAGAACAATAACATAAGTGACATCAGGTGAATAATATAAAGCCACTTATGTCATTGTTTTTTTAGTATATAGAAATATGTTCATCGAATAAAATTTGAACATAAAACTTCATTAATCAAAAATGAATTAAATGTTTTTTATTCAATACGTTTCATTTCTTGTTGGCAGATGGCTCCTCCGTGATCGTACCTCTGGCAACCCGACGGAATTTCAAGACATTTAATAGACTGACAGGCAAAAGGGGGCCTCGTGGAGCGCTCACAAGGCTGGAAATATCACATT
>JABUQX010019097.1:12500-17500 GCA_015478945.1 Trachelipus rathkii
TTAACAAAGGATCCACAGCCGAACATTTATAGCGGAAACCAAACTGGAAACTTGAAAAAACCTGGAGACTCTCCAGGACAGAGAGAAGACGGCCTGAAACCATTTTCTCCATTAATTTGCAAGTATGACAGGTCAGCGAATTTGGTCTTTAGTTGTCCGCCAACTTCGGATTTTTCCCAGGTTTGGGAATAGGGATTACAAAAGCTTAAGTCTAAATAGATGGAAAATAGGATTCGATTCAGATTCTGTTATACAGATTTAGCAAGAATGCTGATTCAGTGGGGTGAATTCGATGGAGCATTATGTACCAAATTAAGTCTGGGCCAAGGGCACCGTCTTTGCTGTTGGCCAGTGCAGTTTGATACTTTATAAGTGTAAAAAGACGGTTGTAGGTATGATCTTTCCCTTTCGCTGTTGAAAAGTCTGGTGTTGCAGAGTTAATTCTCAATTTTTGAAAGGCTTCAAGATAGCGAGAAGAACTTGAGTGGCTAGCAAAACTATATCTTAATGCATCTGCAGTAGCTGCTGGAGCAGAGATCGTATCGGTTATATCAAGCCCATATCAAAGGACTGTGGATGAAGATTTGTTGGAACTGCGAGATATTTTCTGTGCAACTTTTCACACTAAAGAAATGGGAGTTGTGGAGTTGACAATAGAAGTATAAGTTCGAATGTATTGTTTACGTGTTTGGCGATTTGTTTGACGAGGTCCCACCGCAGCTGCTTTAAAAATAATCATGTCTGTGTTGATGCGGGTTCTTTTGTATTGCCTGTAGAGTTTTTTCTTCTACCGGTTAGCCTGTGCACACTCTTGGGACAACCAAGGGGTTGGATTTGTTGGTAGTTGGTGGAAGAGCTTCAACCAAGTCCATCTTATTGTGTGGACTTGGTTGGTAATTGGAAGAGCAACCAAAATGCTCATGTGTAGGAATGGAAGCGATATTAGCATCTGCCAAGCAAGCAGATACAGAAATAGGTGGAGAATATGGGAATGTTTCCATGGAGGCAGTTAAAGAAGGTGACACTGCAAAAGTCTTATTTTTTTGTAAGTAAATTTGAATTGCAATTATGGAATAAAATATGGGATCCGTTAGGATGCCGAGGTCTAACGTTAGAGAATTTGTCAGTGAGACATCAGGTAGGTAATTTTGGAAGACTGGACAATTTAAGATAAGATGGGCAACCCCTGAAGCCAACAGATTTAGAGCGCCTGGAGCACTTGAGGTGTTTGCGTTGAACGGTTTACATTCATCTCTCTCGAAAGCGCAAGAAGAATTAGACAGAGAGTGGGTCGACTCATCAGGCTCTATTTGGGAACTATGATCCATTTCATTCGCTAAGGCATAGAATCCTTTAGGGAGTACTGAGGTAGGAAACTGGGAAGAAGAGGATTCAGAAAAGCTGGACTAATTCTGCAAGGCATCAGAAAGTTGGTTGGTGGGAGTGTTCAATAGTTGTGATTGTTTGGGTACAATCGGTTGAAGTAATTGCTTTTGTATCAAGAATAGACGTACGGCAAGGTCTCTTCTGAGTTGTATTTTTTACATCTTCAGATGTTTTGTATTTTAGCGAATAATCTTCAGCTTGGTGATTAATCTTTTCTTTGTGTTTAGGAACATCTTTTTCAGGAATTTAAGTAATGGTGGGAGACGAATTAGGGGACATAAACGTAGGCCTCTTGCGCAGGTTTGACATACTCATCGGAAGGGTATGGGACAGAGTGTCTTGGCAGGAAATGCTCTCCAAGCTTTGTGTTGGATGGATCAACTTAGTTTCATTGTAAATTGATTGAAAACTAATACTCGTAGTAGGCTTGTTGATGTCATTTTGAACGGGAGATTGGATAAAGGGCTGTTTTTGGACTATTTGAGAAATCGGTAGTATTGGCAATGCAGGTGGGCAGGTTACAGGGACTGCTTTGGTTTTGCTAGAATTTAGGGGAAGAGCTCTACTGGAGTGGAATTGTGTCGGTAGGTTAACACGAGGAGGCAGGGGGACTGTAGCCATTGTAGCATAAGATTGCCTATCTCTTGTGGGATATTTTTCTTTAAGTTGATGCATGACATCTCTCCTGCTCACTTTTTGTATTATGCATAACTCAAAAAATCTCCTGTTCAAACAGATAAGACGGACATTTTAAAGAAGAGGCATTATGGGGTCCTCCCTAGTTTTTGCAGTGTGGTGTGCTTTCACAAGGAAAACGAAATTCTTACCCGCGGACTGGGCATATGTCATGTCATTTTCGAGGATGGCCAAATAGTAAAGTCTGGGTAGGGGAGTAAACTTTCGAACACTGTAGCTTGTAAACCCTATTTTCACCTTTGGGGGTGAATTAAAAGTCAGCAGTAAACGATGATTTGGAGTATCAGGCTAGTCCCGACGAGGAGGAAATATATAAACGTTTGTAACAGGAAATCTTTTCTGCTGGAGATTTCTTAAAATGACAGCAATATCTTCGTTTTTCTGTTCTAAAGAATAAATAGTGCCTTTGGATGTGTTTCCTATTTCGTCAGGAGTGAAAATAAGAGGGTTGTTTCCGAGAGACGTTAAGAATGACAAGATGAGCCTTAGATTCCGAGTAATGGATTGAACGAAAAGAGACTCATTTCTCATTAATGTGAAAGGGGAATCTTCAACTCCTAAATATTTTTCAGTGCATCGCTAAAAATAATGGTTCTTTGCTCAGTAAGAGCTTTAGGGGTAGTGGATCACAATAGGTAATATATCGGAATGGTGTGTCAGCTGGCATTCCCGGAGGGGGAGTAGCATATGACGACTATGACAGGGGACACCTTTTCAGATTTGCCTCAACCGTTTGGGCACCTGGGGTTTCAAGGACATACTAGACGACGAATCGCTGAGGTGCAGAGGACTTTTAGGTGTAGTAGAAGGAATAAATGCATAAACACCTGCTGGTCTAGAAGTATGAGGAACCAAGGTGGGGTCAGGCTGGGAATCCCACAGATGATAATAATGCACGTCTTGGTTTAATAACTTTTTTTTTTGAAGAGCCACCTTCATAAAAAGTTAAACCACAAACTTCGTCTCCATATATGAGCAAATATAACAGTAAAACAAATGAAACATTAAAGTAAATAACAGGATGGGTTGGAAAGACGTATATTTCATAGGGAAGGGCAGTCTTTCTCTCCACAACTGGTCACAAGCCAAAGACTCACACAATTTCCGACCCATCGTAGGTAGGATGTGGATGAGGTCTAGGAAGCCTCCCGGAACTCCACGCTGGTTTACACCCCGTGAATCGCACTAAACCTAAGTAACTTCACGTTAGAGTCCGAGATTATAAGCCAAAGTACAGGACAGACTCATCTTCGGTTAATTCAAGGTTTGGGTCACCTACAATTGGCGGCCCGAGTGCTAGCGAAAAGACCGCGGTTTTCTTTTGTACCCTTATCGACGGAGAGGATGTGTGATGTGGACTGAAGAAACATGCGGAAGTAGCCACCAGATGGCCCAGGGGCTGTGATGAAAAAAGGGGGCACCTCTTTCAAGAGGAAAGTCCGTAAAACTTTAAAAGGAGGGACAAATGGTGAGAAAAAAAAAAAAAAAAAAAAAAAAAAAAAAAAAAAAAAAAAAAAAAGGTTGAAGGAAACGGCGGTGGTGGAGGGGGATTGAAAGATATAGACAGTTTTGAAAATGAGTGGAGAGAGAAAAGACTAAAGATCTCATATATTGATGCACATAATTGAGGCCGGAGTGATGCATGAAATCCTCCAAGTATTGGTTCTTGTCCACTAGTTATGACCAAGAATATACACCCGTAACAAGATCAATAACTCTTACTGGTATATATAATATATATTAATAAAAATTTAATAATAATAAAATATATACGATAATTATAGATTTATAGATTATATTTTTATATATATATATAATAGGTAATATATACTTATTATAATATAGTATATATTTTATAATCATATTATATACAGTATTTTATTTATATATATATATAAATATATATATATATATTAATATATAGTATATATATATATATATATATATAAATTATATATATATTAATATACTATATATAATATAAATATATAGTATAGTATATATATAGAAATATATCAAAATATATTAGATAATATATAATATATATTAATTAAATTAAATATATTTATATATAATATATGATAATTATACTATATAACATATATATATATCTTATAAATATATATATATATAATATATATATAATTATAATTATAATGAATAATATATTATAATAATATATAGTATATATATATATATACATAATATATATTATATTATATATTATATATAATATAATATTATATAATATGAATATATATACTATATATTATATATAGTATATAATATATAGATATATATTATAATATATATAAATAATATATACTTATATATTATTATAATATATATACTATATATTAATATATAATATATATATATAATTATAAAAATAAGTGATAAAATTACGTCTTTTTTTTTTATAAAATATAAAAATAATTAAAAAAATAAAATTGCATAATAATAATAATAATAATAAAAATAATAACAACAAAAAGAAAACTTTCCAACAAAATTATAGGTAATGAAATATTGAGTTCATAACATTCCTGAAGAGGTTAGGAAACGGTTCAGTTTTTCAGTGCAGTTTTAAGAAGTGCTTTGAAATAAGTAACTATTAAACCAATATCTGTGGATTTTCAATCAATAATAATAATAATAATAATAATAATAATAATAATAATAATAATAATAATAATAATAATAATAATAATAATAATAATAATAATAATAATAATAATAATAATAATATAATAATAATAATAATAATACTTTAAATCGATTTCAATAATAATAATTAATGATTAATAATAATAAGAATGAATAATAATGGTAATAAAATTAATGGAAAAATAAAATATTATTAATTTTTATATCTAGTCGAGATCAAATAATAAAATAAATAAAAAACTAATAAAATA
>JABUQX010019097.1:22500-25000 GCA_015478945.1 Trachelipus rathkii
AAAAATTCAACTATACTTTCAAACTACTATAGTAATTTCTATATTTTTGACCCAGAGTTAACAGCAGACGACTGTTTATATCTAGGAAGATATGCATTTAACAATAGTTTATTAGCGAGCTCCGCTTTTTGGTTTGAAAAAGCATACGAATTAGCTGTCTTAGAAGAGGAGAAAACTGATTTACCAGAAACTATACTTCAATCTCTAAACGAAGTTTATGAACAGGTATGAAAAGTTTTAATCTCCAAACAAAGTTTATAAAAAAAATTTTTAATTCCTAATCAAAGTTTATGAAGAGGTAAGAAACCTTTTAATCTCTAAACAAAGTTTATAAAGAAAAAACGTTTTAATCTCTAATCAAAGTTTATGAAGAGGTAAGAAACCTTTTAATCTCTAAACAAAGTTTATAAAGAAAAACGTTTTAATCTCTAATCAAAGTTTATGAAGAGGTAAGAAACGTTTTAATCTCTAAACAAAGTTTATGAAGAAAAAACGTTTTAATCTCTAATCAAAGTATATGAAGAGGTCAGAAACGTTTTAATCTCTAAACAAAGTGTATGAACAGGTAAGAAACGTTTTAATCTCTAAACAAAGTTTATGAAGAAAAACGTTTTAATCTTTAATCAAAGTTTATGATGGGGTAAAAACGTTAATGAGTGACAAAATCATGGAAATAAAATATATTTTTGAAGAAATTTAGTAACTGATGGTTCAAGAGTTGAAAGAATGTTTTGAATTTATTGTGTGAACATGGCTGTGTGTAAGTGTTGTGGGGACTGTTGAGACTAGTGTAGTATATGCTACGGTAAATATAAAATAAATCGGTTATTATGCATAATCAAAAGGTAATATGGTAAATTTAATAAATATTAAATTTCTCAACCACTCATGGGTGGGGGGGAAGGGGTACGGGGGCTGCATTAATTATAGTCTCACGTAAGAATTTTATAAAAACTTTTAAGTAATTGGATTTTTAAGTTCTTCTTCCCCACGAATTTCTTCACTGCAAAATATGCTAATAGGAAAAAGTGACAAAATTATTCCAGCGAAAAGTGACAAAATGTCCAAACGAAAAAGTGACAAGAAATGTCACAAACGAAAGAATGACAAAATTATCAAGGAATTTTTTTCAATTATTTTCTTGTCAATAAATATATTGGTGAAGCAACTTTACTACTTATGATTAATATGTCATTTTTCCTTAGAAATGTTGAAAAAAAAATTTTGTCATTAGTCCCAACGATTCATTGGGACATTTTTTGGTAGTGACAAGTTTAGTGGAATTTTCATAGCCTAAAATCCTAATGATTGCAAAAACTATGCAACTTCCATTGAGTTAGAAGATCAACATCACAAATTAATTTCTTTTTGTCATGTTCTTTTCACATCTCATGATCTTTTACCTATTTGAAAAGGGAACTTTTTATAGAGAATTTTTCTGTGGGAATCAATCTCGTGACTTTCTCTACACCAGTCTGCTTCCTTAATGGAGCTACTCTATCGTACAACTTCATATTCCTTGTTAAAGCAATATTTTGATTCCAGGTATATAAATATTTCAAACAAATAAGAAAAATATTGAATGAGTAAGGAATTATAATAATTAAATAATGAATAAACATCTGAGTCAATAAAAAAGTGAATGAAGATCTGAGTCAGTAAAATAATAAATGAAGATCTGTATCAATAAAATAATGAATGAAAATCTGAGCAATAAAATAACGGATGAGAAAGCAAGTCAATAAAATAATGAATGAAGATCTGATCCATAAAATAAAATAATGAATAGAGTCAATAAAATAATGAATGAAGATCTAAGTCAGTGAACTGATGAATAAAGATATAAGCAATAGAATAAATAATGAGGAAGCAAGTTAATAAAATAATGAATGAAGAGATGAGTCAATAGAATAATGAATGGAGATATTATAAAATAAGGAATGAAGATCTGAGTCATTATTCTTATTTCAATGTCTTATTAACTACCAAACTATTACTTTTATTTACTTTCAGTAACAAATAGATAAATTATTACTTTGTGCTGATATTTAATTTTAATGATAACATAATAAGAATTAATGTTTCTTTTTAGTTTTTCGAAATCGAAGGGCCAATCAACACGACGAATTTTTTTGCTAAGGAAATATCTGAAGTCAAGGATCTTTTGGAAGAAGAGTCAAAAGAAAAGTTACAGTTTGGGGAGTTTTTATATCAAGAGGATATTCATAGAAATTTTGAGGCTCTCTGCAGAGGAGAACAATATTTGGTGAGTTAGAATTCTTCGCTTTCAGCGTCTTCGATTGGTGGAAGTTTCGTATATTGAAGCAATTTATTATACATGATTAGGTTTTCATTTTAGGCTTTAGATTTTAAAATGGTGCCCAAGAGATTTTAAACTTTATAGGGATGTCCAAGAGCTTTTAATTAGAGGGCTGTTCAAAAATTTTTTAAACATTAAACGGTTATGCAAGAATATTTCAACTTTATAGAGTCATCCAAG
>JABUQX010019097.1:30000-37500 GCA_015478945.1 Trachelipus rathkii
ATATATATATATATATATATATATATATATATTTTTTACCAGTTAACCACCATCACGGCGAGCCCTTTCAAGGAGGGGGCAGAAAATAAAACAGGGAAAACCCTATCCAATCCCAAACCTAACGCAAACTCTCAGGTAACCGCAGAAGAAGGCCTTAAAGAGAGGAAGATTTAAATATAGTTGGAAAAACAGAAAAAGGCACAGGAGTTCCACAGAACAGAAGTAACTGGAAAGAAAGAGGCACCACAACGAACAAGTCTTGGGTTCTCAATACTCACGCAAAATTCGTGCGAGAGCATCACCCCTTGTAATGCGAGGGCGACGCAATGGAGAGTGGAATACGAGCGGCCAACTCCCACTGAGCATCTACCGCTGTAGACTATAGAAAAGAAAGATAGTGCGCCAACGTTCACGTCGCCAGAGATAGAGACGGTCAAGAGAGTTTGAAAGTAGGGGAACAGTTTATTAGTCTCTTAGGTTTAGACTCAACCCCTATTCCAATAGAAGGGTGGAGGCCGGAGCCCCCCCAAATGTAAGAACAGACTCCATACAAGGGCGAATAAGGCCCTATATAACTGGAGCAACTGTGCAGAGGAAAAAAATTCCCGAAACCTGAACAGAACTCCCAGTTTTCTTTGAGGCCACCTTAGCAATCATTGAAATATGAGGTTTCAAGACAATTGTATTGTTTTATGTTAAGACCAAGAATGTTTTTGTTATTCACAGGAGAGACGTTAGAGCCGTCAAGGAAGATAGGAAAGTTGGGAGGTGTCTTTGAGAGGGAGATGTAAAGTTGAGTTTTTAAAGAGCTGAATTTTACAAGGTTGCGGTGGCCCCCACCCGGAAATCCCATCCAGATCGACAAGGATAGAATCGGAAAGGCCTGAAGACGAGAGGCAAACTCTAGAAGCCAAAAGATGGTGAGGCAGATTTGAAGTGATTAGAGAAGTGGAGGCGTTTGAGTCATCGGCATAAGAGTTAACAGAGTTGGAAGTACAGCGAGGAGCATCGTTGATTGAAAAGTAGAATAAAGTTGGAATAGGAACGGACCTTGCGGGAACACCAGCAATTAACAGGAAAAAGAGGAAGAGGTCCTCCATCAACGAGTGCTGATATAGAGCAATCGGAGAGAAAACTAGACAAGGGAGTAAGCAAAGAGGAGAGGAACCCAAAGGAAGGGAGCTTGGAGAGCACTGACGCGTGCCAAACCCGGTCAAAAGCTTTGGATATGTCAAGCGCCCACCACGCAAGAACTCCCCATAGTCCCTTAAGGCAGAAGAACCATAAAATCAGTTAAAAGGAAGTATGTCACCAGTGACTCGAGCGACGAAGCCTACTGATGATCTGACAAGAAGGGAATGAGGACTCCAGATGATCCAGGAAATGGATTTTAAGAAGAGTTTCAAGATTTAGTAGAATTACAGAGTGAGGCAGCTATAGGCGATAGTTAGTAAGGATCAGAGGGCTTACTTTTTTTCGGATCGTTGGACAATGGCGCGCTTCCAGCACTGAGGAAAAGTATTAGAATTAAGACATAGAGAGGAGAGTTGAACGAGGACAGGCGCAAGCTCAGAAGCACACTTCCCTCAAACACGGGGAGGAATGCCATTCCGGGCACTAGCCTTCCTGAACCGTTCATAGTTCTCAGGATCCCATGACACACGATCACGTGTAAATCACAGGTAAAGAACATGGAAACTGCAGAGGAGAAGGAGAGTAGGAGGAGGGATGCCAGAATCGTTAAGGGTAGAATTAGATGAAAAAGGGAGGCCGAAGAGAATGGCTTTTTCAGAAGGAGATTTAGCTACAGAACCGTCAGAGCGAATAAGGGGAGAAAAGGCAGATTTACAAAAGTTGTTAGAGATTGTTTTTGGCAAGGGCCAGAAATTTTTATCCTGTAGGAGAACCAAGCAGGGTTTGTTCGCCCTTTTCTTTTTAGTGAAGTGCGCTTAGCTGTCTAATAGTATTCCTGCAACGATTCCGAGCAGAATGAAAATTAGTAAGAGTAATTGGAGAATGAGAGCTTATATTATATTATATATTATAATATTATATATATATATATATATATATATATATATATATATATATATATATATATATATATATATATTATATATATATATAATAATATATATATATATATATATATCTTATATATATATATATATATATATATATACTATATATATAAATAAAAATACATGCAAGATGATTATATGTATAAGAAAAATGTGGAAAAAAGATGTAGAAATTAAAACTGACATCCAAGTAGAGATATAGCAAATAATAATAATAATAATAATAATAATAATAATAATAATAATAATAATAATAATAATAATAATAATAATAATAATAATAATAATAATAATAATAATAATAATAATAATAATAATAATAATAATAATAATGAAATTAATTATAATTAAATATAATAATAATAATAATAATAATAATAATAATAATAATAATAATAATAATAATAATAATAATAATAATAATAATAATAAAGTAAATTTTTCATATTGGTAAGATAATACATCGTCAGTATACATATTTAGAATGAATGCTAAAAATTAACAATATTCATACATTCCCCTCCTGTCCATGACATGTGCACTTTTTATAAAAAATAATATGACAAGCATTTAAATTTTAAAATATTAGTAGTTAAAAATAATTAAGATAGTGTCAAATGTAAGAAGTTTAAAAGCGGCAACAAGTGTGAGGACTTTCAAAGAAATAAATAAGAAATAAAAGTAAAATAAAAGGGAATAATAAAAGAGAGATGAAGGAAGAAAGATTAGTGTAAAGAAATAACTCAAGCAATTAGAAGTACCAAAGAAGATTTGTGAATAATTATAAGTGTAGGATTAAGTGTTTTTATATGAAAAATATATAATCAAAATTTTAAGTTCTTTTCATATAGAAAGTAGCCATTTTAAAGATTGGAAAAGTTTTGAAGAGGAATGCCAATGGGTTTGAAGTCTCGGATCTTTAGTTGTTGACCAGCCTAACCCACATAGTTCACATTACCAGAGGCACAAGTGTATTTAAAAACGATACAAGACCCTAAACTCATAGGATCACTTTCTTTAACTTTAAAATAGCTACCAAATGAGTTGCTGTTGATAAATGAGATTAAAAATTTGAATTGTTGAAGTTTTTTTTTTTAAAAAATGCACCATTGTTATGCAATAAAACCCAGGTTGGTGACGGACATCAGAAAAATGTATTGAGGAACTGAAAGAAACATTTTACAATAATTCAGGGTATGAGCAACTGGTTCTTATTAAAAGTTAGGCAAGGAAGGGTGCAACCAACGCTACTCTTTATTATATGCAGGGATAGATGCATAAGGGAAGTAAATATGGGAGAGGACTGGGAATATCAATAGGAAATTTTAATGACAGAAATAGTAACGCAAGAGAGAAAAGGACCTCAAAGACGTAAAAAAGGTGGGAAGAAATACTGCAAAAGAGTTAGATTTAAAAATAAATAAAGGAAAGACGAAGGCGATGAGAATAGCGATACTACAGAAGGAAGTTGACATTGCTGTAGAAGGCAAGAGAATAATAAATAATTTATCAAGATGTTTACTATATTTATATCAGCTCCGGCTGTGATATAAGAAACCATGCGTCTTTAACACGATTCTATAGTTCATTTCTCCTCAAATAGACTTCTTGCTGAAAAGGAATTTTTCGGAATTGTGTTCGTTAGAGTAAATGTAAAATAATTCGAATTTCAACTTAAAAGACCTCCAATTTACTGAAATTAAATGAGTTCATTGATCATTGTACTTTAAACAGATATCCGGCTCAACTTCAAGCCAAAGGCCTCTTAGTAG
Organism: Trachelipus rathkii; assembly: GCA_015478945.1. Taxonomy (NCBI): domain Eukaryota; kingdom Metazoa; phylum Arthropoda; class Malacostraca; order Isopoda; family Trachelipodidae; genus Trachelipus; species Trachelipus rathkii. The sequence continues at coordinate 33,854 of JABUQX010019097.1, forward strand.
AATCATTTTTAACCGCATGTCTAATTTGATTCAACCAACTTTCGGCAACACTTTTTAGTTATGGGCTGAAGCGAGTGCAATCAATATTGTAGTCCGAGTCAATTACCTGCACAGCACCCTGCTTCTCCAGTTATTATAGACACAAAATCTTTTAAAAAAGATACCCTACCCCTAATAAATGCGTATTTAATGTAAAGAAATTCGATAAGAAAATCATCATAAAGTTACTGTACTACTTTTTTTTATACTTTCAACCATGTCTATAATTATCGTCAATGTTTTTTTCGTGGTAACCAATCTCTCAATGTAAGATGCTCGTTCTTTCTATGATACTTGTAGTCATTTTTCGAATTTTCATATTTTGCTCTTAAAAATTCCGATATGTTTATTTTTAAACGAGTAAATGTTTCTTTTCATACAATCTACAAATCTTTTTTAATCGAAAATATTAGTGTTTAATCTAAAATTTTCTGCCTAAAGAATTTTGAACTTTAAGTTTATATAATATATGTCAACTAACACGAATCTCAGCACTAGAAAAGAAAATATCCAATAAAATATCCCCCCCACGCCCCAAAATGCGGCAACAAACTCTCTACAATCATTAGCTAAACATGGTTTTAAAATTTAAGTGTACGATGCTTTTTAAGTAGTTTGTTTTGATGTTGTATTACGTTTGTTTTCAAGGCATCTCTCAACATTAGCATACTGTTTTGTTATCCTGTTCTTTTTGAAGCTTGTTCTCTTATTGGTTCAGAACCATTAAACTATAGGTCGATGAAAAGATATTATACAAAAACCTACTTTTTGTTTTTTACCTCAATTTTTTAATATTTATTTTTTTTTTATTATAGTGCCAATCGCGACTACTTCATATAAAAAGCAAAACTCCCTGTAATTCTTTTTTTTATGATGTTCACCTTTGTGATCAGGATGAAATTTTCAGAAGTTTATGTAGATAGTCGCGAACAAGGAGCAAGGATTAACGAATAAACTCTTATCTCTATTGTATGATGATTTATTTGTATATGTGCCAATTGAGAGCATGTGGATTTATCTTTTGCCCAATAGCAATTTAACTTCCAAAAGTATAGAAAATTTGCATTTATGGGGAAATTTATTATATTATATAAAATTTTCAGATTATAAGAATGAATGAAAGTATAATAGAAAAGACAAATTAATTTAAGTTAATAAATAAATATAATATAAATATATGATATTACTAATCGCTCAGTAATGAACTGATACAAAAACCCATGTAAAAATTGATAGTACTGTGTAGTCAATGCATCTGAATAAACTGTACATACAAGTCCCATTTCTTTTTGCCTTTTCTAAAAAATAATAATACATTTTTTTTTGAAAAATTAGAAATATTCATTTAGGATATTTTTCTTATCTACAGTTCTGTTCAGGGTTGCTACTATATTATTAAATTTATAAATACATCAATAAATAAAATTCTATTATTTTATTATAATAAAATTATATTGATAATAAAACAGATAAATAAATTAAATTAATTTATAGATATATATATATATACTATACTAAATACAATAATAATTTATTAAAATTTTATATTTATTTCAATATTATTAGATTAATATTTCGTAGCGTTTGAGCTAATAAGATTATTTATATTTATCGAGTTCATGCATTCCAGCATGATCATCCCATCTTAGACAATAATTTCTATTAATTATTACAACATAATTATTGAGTTATAAGATACCAAAACCCAGATGAGAGTCAAATATAATATTATAATTTATAAATTATTATATATATAATATATCAGTATTTTCATTTAAAAAAAATTAATTATTATATATAATTATTTATTATTATTAATTAATTATTAATTACCACATTATTATATATTATTTTCTTATATATTTATAATATTTATCTATTATTTATTATTCTTATATTATTAATATATTATATATTATATAATATTTATTAATTATTATTATTATTATTATATATTATAATTATTTATATATTATTAATTATTCATTATTATTATATATTATTATTATTATGTTAATTATTATTATATTATTATTTAATTTATTTATTATCCTCTATTTATATATTTAATATATTTAATTTATTTATAAAATTATATATATGATATACCTATAATGAACAACACTTATATATAAAAAATGTTCCATTACCAATACATACGTAGGCAAGTAAGAGGACAATATATTGAAATGGGCAAAAAAATTAGTAGATAATAATATATATACTTATATATATATATAATGATTTTAAATAATAAATATTAATAATAATAATATATATATAGATAAATATATATAATAATTAATATTATATTATATATATAAATAAATAATTAATTATTATTATATTTTAATGATATAATTATAATTAATATATAATATAATAATAAATATAAAATAATATATAAATCCAATAATAATAAGTAATAATATATTAATATATAATATATAATAATATTAATAATAATATCATAATATCATAATAATAAGAATAATTAATATATAATCCATAATAAATAATAAATAAATAATAATTAAATAATAATAATAAATATAGAAGCAAATATAATAACTAATAATGATAATAATTAAATAATAAAATTATAATATTAATTTGAAATAATAAAGATACATACAACTAATTAATAATATATGATATAATGAATATTAATAATAATATATTAATAATGAAAATACTACTACTATAATATACTTTAATTCATTTTATCTTTTACACTTACTACTTACTACTATACTCTCTATACTATTACCTAACTTCAATCTACTTACTAATATAGTATCATTTAACTACCAGTCATTTACCCTCACTATACCTACTATTATTACTTACGATACATCCATAATAATATTAATTATAATTAATTAATATAAGTGAATCAATAGAGTAGATTCATTCTTAGGGAAAGATCGAAATAAAGTAGATGAATAGATAGAAAGATGTGTCTGAATAATATAATAATATAAGTATAAAATGAGAAAAAAGAATAATAATAGATAATGAAGTAGAATAAAAAAACACTAATGCCAACTATCATACTTAATAATCCTTAATATGCGTTAATATCTAATACATATAATCAATTATATATAATTAATACAAATATAACACTTTTATAATCAAATGAATAATAATTACCTTAAACATACAGTACACACTTAATAAACCTCCCCCATACATAAGTACCCTTTTTAATAATAATTATAATATCAATAATAATTAAACTCTTCCCTATTATATCACAAAGGATTCTCATTTATAGTATAATTATTTTTATTATTGCAACAATAATTTATCCATTAATGATACACTCAAATTTTAATAAATAATAATTTTAATTAATAATAATTTTAATAACTGAGATCATATATCTTAACATATATACTAACTCTCTATAGTACATAATGAATAACTACATTTAATATGCGCACTTACATAATAATAATTCATATAAGACCACTAATTAACATTCAATCCATAATTATATAATTATTATAATAAAATAATAATTAGCAACCAAGCACACATTTCATAACTACATTACTACTCATGATCTCATAATCAAATCTTTCACTGATATACATAATAAT
>JABUQX010019097.1:42500-85000 GCA_015478945.1 Trachelipus rathkii
TATATATATATGTAATATGTATGTATGTAATATATGTAATATAAAATATGTATATATATATATATATATATATATATATATCATTCTTTATTTTTTTCTTTCTTTATATATTATATATATATATATATATATATATATATATATATATATATATATATATATATATATATATATATATATATATATATATATCGCGCAACGTTTTCATTGCCACTGTTCAAAGCGGTGTAGAGTTAAGTAGTTCCAAATTCTTATACTGCAACTCCTCTCAGTTTTCGTACTTTAGTTTTAATATTAAGTCGCAGATACTCACACAAAGATAAAATAAAAATTGTAAAAATCTATAAAATCAAAAAAATGTTTTTATTTATTTAGTGTATAATGTTACCTAACTTAAAGTTTTATAGAATTTCTTCAAACATATTAACTGGATCAACTTAGTCCAGCTTTTCAACAAAAAGTGTCTGGGAAAGAACACGTTGGTTAGGCTACGATGCGATGATATAGAAAGCAGAAAATTTTTCAATCTTCATCATATAATAATAAAACATAGGCTGCTAATTTAAAGGATAGATGTTGACCCTCTGAAGAACTACTGTCAACATAGTTTATTTACATCTAGCCTGGTGACGTGTAAATACGACTAAACTACTAGTATACTACTGAAGCATACGTTTAGTGATAAAGTTTTCTCTATATACCTGAAGGTAATTTTATTGCATCGATAAATTTTTCATAACTTAGTAAGTAGTTACAAAATATTTGACATTTAGATTTCATAAACTTATTTCTTACAAGATTACAAATCCAGCCTTTTAAACTGGACTATGAAAAAAAAGTAACGATATAAGAAAGTGTGGGTAATTTTTAGGGTTGAGGAAATATTATTTAATTTTCATAGTAATCAATAATTAATTGTTTGCGATTACCAATTTCTTTTTAGGCATATGAATATCTGGATGTAATTTATTTTATTCGGAATGTTAAATTTTTTCAGTATAAAATACATTATCATTTAAGATTTGCCATTTTTAGGCTTTTAGTAATGTCTTGGTGCGGTTTGAAGTCACATATTTATATCAGATGGATTGCATTTTGAGTTTAGAATTCTGTAAGTCATGCTTTGTGTATTTTTAAGCAATTGCCGAGGTTAGGTTAACATAACTGAATGTACAACTAAGGTTATCATTAGTGAAAAGCCAGCAAGCTTTATTTTACGTGTAATTTCTTTAAAAAAAATAAATAAATAAATAAAAATTTTTTTAGATAAGTTAATATAACTAATCCAGATAATAATAGTGCAGAAGGGTGTCACCCCAAATTTTTATAAAAATCACAGGATACACACTAATAAACAATGATGATAATTATTTACAAAAAGTGCCTCTAAACAGATTTTTATGAAAATCGCAGCATACTCTAAAAAAAGTGAACAATAAAAATAGTTATTTATCGGTCTCTTTAGGAAAAAAAGTTACAACCCCTCAAAGTTTGGCATTTTCCCATAGGGTTTTATTAAAAAACTGAACGGGTCTCGAGATCGGTTTAGGACTATCCTAGTTCAGGTTACAATAAGATTTGTTTAAGCTATAACAACAAAATACTTAACCAAAAAACTATCATAACCTGAAGGCGTGTAAGTTATAGGCCCGGCTCCTAAGACCGACGGACCATAACCTGGATGGGATTGACGAGCTGACCGATTAAAACCTAGACCAAACAGTTGATCGCATCCAAGGTTTTAAGCTCTCTTGTTTAGGACCCAACAATTGTTAAGGTTGTAATGGTTTTGTTAAGTATACTACACAACAAAAGAAAAAATAGTTCAAAAATTTACCAAATTTGAACAGTTATCAGGTTCTCAGTCGTCCCCTGAAGGAGAGTAATTGAGTAACATTCGGTCAGCGCGAAACTTTAAAATTGTCAAAATGAGAAGTATGAAAGTAAAACTTTCCCCGTTATATTATATATATATTATATATAGATATATGTGTATATACGGTATATATAGATATATATACTATAGTATATATATTATATATATATATATATATATATCATAGTATAGTATATTATAATATTAAAGTATGAAAATAAATTAAAATTTAAGCAAAATTTTTAAAATTGCATTTTTTTTAATTATACATGGGCCTATCTTTAATCTATAAACCTGAACCTTAAAATCTGAGCGATCACTTGCATCAAGACTAACTATATAATATTGATATATATATAGTATATATATTATTATATATATATATACTATATATATACTATCTATGTTATATATTATATATATACCTATATATATATAATATATATATAGTAATCTATATATATATCATATATAATATATATATATGGGGAAACAGTTTCATACTTGAATCAGTTTATATTTTCTGATAAAAAATTTCTAAGTTTCAAAAAATTTTCTAAGTTCAGAAAAGTTAAGTTAAGTTAAGTTTTTTTAAGAAATTCTTTAGTGGCAAGCTTTCTGTAATGTTATCGCCAGAAGGCTTGCCACTAAAGATTTTCTTAAAAAACTTAAACTTAAAACTTATTTTGAACTTGGAAATTTTTTGAACTTAGAAGATTTTTTTTCAGAAGAAAGTTATGCGACTGATTCTCAAATGATAGAAACAATTTACCATATATATATATATTTCATATATATATATATTATATATACTATATATATTAGTATATATCTAGATATATATATATATTATTATATAATATATATATTATATATATATATATATATATATATTATATATAATATATAGTATAATATAGGCCAAACTAAAAGTTGCCCGCATTCATAAATCAGAAAATGCATCAAGAATAAGGTTACAAAGAAAACTGATACACATGTGTATACTGCGGCCAAACTAAAGAAGAAAGTTTACCCTGCCCAGTGATATCTCGAAAACTAAGATAGGTACAAGAAAACTGGTAACATATATGGAATCAGCGTATGAAATTTGTATGGAAAATGAAAAAAAAAAATTTTACTTTTTTTTTTATTTTTTTTTATATCTCCAAAACTACGATAGGTAAACATATATGGAATCAGCGTATAAAATTTTTTTCTGGGGGGCTCGAGCCGACGGTGGGACAGGAGGGGGGACGTTCCATACCCCTAGGGAGGGGCGGAGGAACCCCCCCGCGCGACACCCAAATTACCAAAGAGCGAGGGTTCCGGAGACCCTCCCCGGAGGGGGGGAGGAAATAGTCCTACCCCGTCGTCCCCCGGCTCTTTGCATCTTTGCAGTTAACCCTGGGGTATTCTTTTAGTAAAAAAAAAGAAAATCTTTTTTTGCCAAATGATTTGAATACGCTCGATTCTAAAATGTTATTAATTTTCTTGTACCTTTCGACTTTTTGGAGGATATAAAAAAAAAATAAAAAAATGAAATAATTTTTGTGTGCCTTTTCCCATTTCATACTTCATTACGGCTGATTCCATATTTTTAGTGTTGAATCTAGGTCCCTAATTTTCGCCTATTTGTCTTTGAACCCTTTTGCTATATTGGGGTAATATTTTCGAGTCCGCTGGAAATGAGCTATCAAATAAGTCAGAATTTTTGGGGCGTGATATAATTTTGCTATATACCGATTATAGTGGGCTAACGAATATGAGATTACAGAGCAGCATTAAAAGTAGACTGTAAGGGTAATAGCATTTGACAACTTGAAGTACTGATTAGAGATTTGAGGCTAGAACGGGTAGCGTGGCTACTCAATATAACAATAAATTACCATTTGGATAGGACGGTAGTATTACAACTGGATGAGAGGAGGTTTAGGGATTTGTAGAATATTATTCTCTGAATATCCGTTACTGGGTAAGTGGGTTAGCCCCTTTAAAATTTTCAGGACTCCCTACTTTTTAAATAAAAGAATCCAAAAACCTATTACCTTGGAGTTTAATTATATTAATAATAATTAATTAATAATAATATAATAATTAAATAATTAATATTAATATAATAATATAATAATAATTAATTTAAATAATTATAAATAATTAAAATATAAAATAATAAATTGAAGGATAATTAAATATATTAAATAGTTCATAATAATAATATAATTAATTATAATAATTTAAAATTTATAAGTAAATATATAAAATCCGACACAAATTTTTTGATCAAAAATTAATTCAAATATTTAATAATTCAGAAATTTTATAAATTGATTAACAAATAAAATTTTTATAATATTAATTCAATTTATACTTAACTACAAAATTAATGAATCCTATAACAATTATAAATATCAATGAAATTAAATTTATTAATATTTTTCGGTGTATAAATTTAATCAATTTAATTAACTTTAAATTGATTAATATTGAACGGATTTAACCCGAATAATATACTATATACCCCTCCTCCGAAAAAAAATTTCAACTGTTAGATAAGTTAAATAATAGGCATTAAATATAGTTATAATAAATAATTATTATATTTAAATTAAATAATTTTTAAACAAATTAATTAATTATACACATATTATACAAGTATGAACAATAAAAATCGTAAATCAAATGAAAAAATAATATAATAATTGTAGAAGTTATAAGGTAAGCCAATAATTTTAAATTACTAAATCATACACTATAATTAATCAGATAACAGAATAATAATGATATAAAATATAAATAAAATTAATTATAAGACTAACCCGCGGATTAGTGGAGTAGTAGTTAGTTTAGTAGTAGTATAGGTAAATTAATTATCGAATAAATTCAGTTAAAAAGCATAGTTTGGTAGTAAGTGAATAGTTAGTAGTAGTATTATTTTCATTTCAATAAACAATTTGTTCTGGAATAGTACGTAACTGCTATGCTAAATAATATATTAAAAAGTTTTGTTAAGCAATTTATTGTATATATTTAAACATACTGTATTGCAACTTACAAAGTTGAGTAATAACAAGGTGTCTATCAAATTCGAATGATTAGGAAGCAAAAAATCAAGGCTAATTGTGTGAGTAGAATTTCATTAATAGTATGATTAGCAATTTATATGTGAACTCTAGGAGAATGCTGGTATATAAAAGGGACCCCCGGTTAAAATAGTACCCATAAGTCATTTTCTCTCTCCTCTCTAATTTTCTTTCCAATAATTTATTATAAGGACTCTGAAAACTTATACCTAGTGGGATGATAAAAAATGGACACTGTATTACAAAAAGGAAATTCATCTTTCTGGCAGGAGCCTTGTCTTTTGTCCGGTTTAGACTATACTCTCTCACAGCACAGCTTTTCAAGGTAAATATTAGTTATCCTTCCGGTATCAAAATCTTGGCTTCGGACTTTTATTAGTTACATTTAATGTAATATACATAATTAATAATTCTACTATGGAATTTAGGTTACGTGACTCGTGTTCAAAGTCTGAGTCGCTTTCAGATTAGTAAGCATAGTAGAGTCAAAAAAGCATAAATTATATACAAAGTTAGGACGATTTGTTATGTCCAAAAAAATAGAGCGTTGAAGGAATCTCCAGAAATCGCAGATTTAAGGAAGTTCTCGGAAAAAATTCGATCACCGCCTCCCATGTGGGATTTGGTAAGCTCCCCGTTAGTAGTGCTCTAATTACTCGTGGCTTGTCTTTTATATCCGAAGAATTTGTAAGTTTGATCCATTCTGACCCATACCAGCTCCTCTTGGCAGGCGACGGTCGATTATCCGTGCTTGAATGTGAATAGTGGGCGAAATTTTTCCGTTCTGTGCTCTTATAAAAATAAGCTACTTCATCTCAGATCACGGGGAAGCCAGGTTCTCACTGCCAATATAAATTTATTTATTTGAATACGTAGTTGTGTTAATAATACCTATACTCTACAATAGTAATATAATTATTATTACTACGACACCTATTTATTTCCCACGGCGTTTCTGAAACGGCTCAAGCTCAGATAAAAATAAATCCAATCTCCAAGTGACACTAAAGGTGATATATTAAATGATAGGGAATAAAATGAAGGGTTAAAATATGTGCACTGGATAAATTTTGCCTATGGGCACTGTACTGTTTTGAAAATTAGCCCTATATAATGACGAGGGGTCACTTCACAGTGTATACTTTATGTTTGGCCAGATAAATTTAGTTCATGATTACTACAGGCAAGCTTGTGCTCAAAGAGTGCACCTTCCCAGTGGCCACAGTCAGGTCAAAGTGCCTTTTTGTGAAGAGAATTAGTGGCTTTCTTAATGCGTAGGGCCTTTTTGGCCACCACAGGTGGTATATAAATAATTTAAAAGAGATTATATTTTGTTTTCACGAAGATCTCCACCCAAATAGATGCAAGGTAGCCGTGTTAAATTTAAAGAAATCAACGTAATTAATAAATTAATGTTAGGGGTGCGAAGCATAACCCGAACATTTATACACATCGCATTGAAAACTATACTACGGGGACAAACCTTCAGGGTGCTTACTAGAGCGAAGTTAACTAAAACGATAACAATAACACAGAAGATATTATAAATATATATTTTCCATTAGAAGTGATTTATTAGGGATGCGAAAGGGCAGGTATTGAGCATAAAATTTTTTAAGGTAGAATGTATAAGATATATTTCTTCCAATTAATCGAGAAACGTTAAGGAAACCCGACTTATGAAAAAATCACCACAAAGAGGAAGGAATTAATGATAACGACTATTTAATAAAATAAAAAAATGTATAATAAGTAAAGGGAAGGAGAGATTAGGAGTTTTTAATAAATACGAGCACAATGGGAAAATTTTTTTGCTATTTTTAAGTATCTGTGCTATACCCTGTCTTTAGTGAGTTATGACCCTCATGTAACTTTTGAAACTAAAAATACTAATGTAAAGGAATTCCACAGAAAAAAAAAAAAAGTTACTATTTCCTCTTCCTCTATCGTGAATGCCGTTTGAACGGTTGAGAAGCAGGACAATATGGCCCTGCAACTAATTAATAGTTATGATGTAGGTGGTGTTGTTAATCTTATATTATTACACGCGTCCAGTTTTATTAGCCTTTGGAACCTAATTACATCGCCTCTTAACCTTGGTTTCAAGTCAACTAGTCTTTAACTCAACGAAAGATTTTGAAATGTCCAAATATACCTTTGTAATCGGGTAATGATTGAAAGCTATAACATCATAAAATAGCTGATCGTGATACGTGTTAAGGTATCTGCTGTAACCAACTGCCCCCTCTGTCCCTTTGCTCGATCAAAGTGTCAAATCGAACCCAACACTTTTAAGGATAATAAGATGAACTAAGATTAAGAGAAAAATAACATTTTCTCCAGAGAAAAGGTGAATTTAATCAATGATGAAAGTAAAATGTTTATAGCAAATAGATTATTAAACAATCTAAAAAATACTATATTAATAATAAAAATAAAAACATAGGCAAGGAACATGATATGGGAGGGAACGGGGAGAATTTACGTTCCCTGCGCCTTTCCTTAACAACGACGTTTAAATCCCCTGTAACGTCCAGCCTCTCTTCGCTCCAAAGACCAGCCCTTTGTTGATGACAGGCAATGCTATATTTATACTAAACTCACTTATTTAAACAGAGTCACCTTTCAAAAGATAAATGATTTTAGATTACTACTATTAAAAATGTTTAATGAGTTATAGGGCAAAAAAATATATCTGTATGTTAAAGTTTAATAATTATACGGTGTTACCACTCGAGATTTTGGGCAATAAATTTTTGCTTCGTGTTTGTGCATGTGGATGAATGCAGTCGACAAAGTGGTTATTTAACTTGCCCTCTTACGCATTTAAGCTGGTCCTTGGCAATGTAGATAAGGTGGTTGATAGGTCAAAATAGTACATGTGCTTAGGTGCCGCGCAAGAGACTAATAGAAGGGAGGAGTCGCAATTGTGTCATGGAGCTGCTACGGGCGCGGTGTAAAGAGGGACTCCTGAGAGAATCTATATAATATAAAATAATATAATATAATATAAATATAATAAACTATAACTGTTAGGCTTGTTTTAGAATCTGAGAATTCACTAGTATGTATCACGTTTATGTGTGATACCAATAAAATTAGTGTAGTAGAATCTAGTGTGAATATCATGTGGGTACTACATGGTGCGTATATACTTGGGATATACATGTATAGTTATATATCAGTTATAAGATTATAGTATACGTTACTGTAACCGGATTTAATTAGTGTCGTAGAAAGTATATATAAAAAATATAGTATGAGTATAAATATAAATATATTATAATAGGATATAACTATCATATATCATATATTATATCAATCCTAGGTGAGGTATAAGTAACCCTATGTATCAAATAAGTAAATAACTGGATACCATATATATATATTAATATATACTATATACATATATGATAATATATATTTATGATATAATATATTAATATATAATAGTGTTTGGGCATTCATTGCGGCGGCAACTTTGTTGCGGTACCGCAATTGCGATCGCAATGTATCTCTATGGTTAGCGATTGTACGCTATATATATAATTATATATATATATAATATATATATTATATATATATTATTATATATATATATATATAATATATACTAGTATATATTATCATATATTAAGATATTATAATATAATATATAAAGAAAATCATTCTCTTGATATTTCTAGAAGGCCTTGCAATTTCTAACAAAAAAGTGCAGTGTGTGAAAGGTTTAAAAAGACAATCTAATTTCTATATCAGGTAAGATAACAGAAGCATGTTTTTGATCATAAAGCTTAAATAAGGTATAGGAGAATCAATAAACTTTTAACTTAGGACCCTATGTTAGAACTTAGAATTAGGACTCTTATGTAAGAACTTAGAATTAAGATCCTGTGTTAGAGCTTAGAATTAAGACCCTGTGCTAGAATTTAGAATTAGGACCCTGTGCTATAACTTAGAATTAGGACCCTATGTTAGGGCTTAAAATTAAGACCCTGTGCTAGAATTTAGAATTAGGACCCTGTGCTATAACTTAGAATAAAGACCCTATGTTAAAACTTAGAATGATTAAACTTTATACTCTAAAGTGTTTAAAAATTAAACTCTAAAATGATTCAAATTTATTCCCTAAAACGATTAAGATTTACATTCTAAAATTATTAAGTTTGATACTGCAAAATGTTTAAAATTTAAACACTAAAATTAATATTTAAACTACTTTCAAATTTCTTCTTAAAATTAAAAATTAAAAAAATGAATTTTCTTTCCTTTTCTGTTTCAAAGGTCATAAAATAAGTATTTAATAAAATAACAAAATGTTTTAAAATAAATTAACTTTACTGTTTCTATTCATTTATATTTAATGAAGTACATTAATATTTTAAGATTAACTCAGATAAAACAAAAAAATTTATATGTATTTTACATAATCAATGCTTACAAGCTTTTATATATATATATATATATATATATTATATATATATATATATATATATATATATATATATATAATATTTTCTTTTTTATATAATAATATATATATTTACTACTATATTTTATTATACTATAGTATATTATAATATTTTCTTTGTTTTTTTTGAATATAAATCTCATAACTTCTGGACATTATACAACTACGAAAAACATTTCGGATTATTCTACAAGGTTAATAACGATAACAGGAAATTATTGTCCTGGCGCAAATAACGGTAAACGGAACGTATCTGTCGGTATATCGGATAATAGAAGCTATCCGACAAGATAGTGGGTGATAAAACCTATCCGCTGGAAATAGAATATCAGTAACTATTCTGGGATGATACCGAAACAACAAACTATCGCGCGCGATACAAGAAAAGACCTATTCCGACATGATAGTCGATAAATCTACTATTATTATTATTATTTGGTCCCTATTTTTGATTAATGAAATTTAATTTCTCAATATATATATTTATATATAATAATATATATATATATATATATATATATATAATTATATTATTATATATAATATATAATATATATATATATATTACTATATATATATAATATATATTATATATAAATTATTATATATAATATATATATAATAATATATAATAATATATCATACATATATATTCTAATATTATATATATATATATATATAATACTATATACTATAATATATATATTATTATATATATATATATATTATATATATATATATATATATAGTATAATAATTATAACATATTAATATATATAATAATATAAAATACCAACATAGAATATTATAATATATATACTATATTATATATATAAAATATATATATATATAATATATTATATACATGCATAAAGAAATTGCGTGGTGAAGGGTCAACTGAATATTTAATATTAAATTATATTCATAAAAATCATACCGTGATTTATTCCTTCAAAAAAAAGATGTTAATTTAGATTAAATAATCTAGAAGAAGAAGATATATATATATAATATATATTATACTTTATATATATATATGTATATATATATATATATATAGTATATATATATATAATATATTAAATATATATATATTATAATTAATATATTATATATACTTTATAATTTATATAATAAATATATATATTATTTTTTTCAAGTATATTTATTTTCATATCAAAGTATGATTGTATTATTATAAATATATATATATATTAATATCATATATATTGTATATAATATAATACCGTATATATATATATATAATACTATTATATATATATAATATATATATTAAATATATATATAATTATATAGTATATATATATATATATATATGTAGGCAAATTTTAATGGGAAAATCTGTATACTATATGTTTTATTCCCATTTATTGAAAGCAATAATTTTATGTTTTTCTACCACTCATGTCCGGGAAGATGGGGGCGGAACCACGTCAGCATGGATATCTATTTAATTAATAGTATATTATATATATATATATATATATATATATATATATATATATTATATATATATATATATAATATAAAAATATATTATATATATATATATATATATATCCATATATATATATATATAATAACCTATGTGATGAGATTGGTAATATTTGCGAATCACTAATGAACTATGTTTCGGAAAGTTCGGAAATGGAAGAACCTTGTTTGAAGAGAGAGAGAGAGAAGACGAGGAAGAGAAGAGAGAGAGAGAGGAGAGAGAGAGAGAGAGAGAGAGAGAGAGAGAAGAGAGATAAGAGAGAGAGAGTATAGTGTGTGTGTGCAGCGAAGAAGGGCAGCTGGTTTGGTTTAGAAGGCAGTGAGGACTTTCATAAGAATGAAGACGTTCCAAAGCCGCTCGCAAGCTAACCTTTCTCTCATCAATCTCATATACTCATCAATCTATCTCTCTCTTCTCTCTCTCTCAATCTAAATCTATATATATATATTATATATATATATAATATAGTAATATTATATATATATCGAATATATATATATAATATATTATATATATGATAATATACTATAAATATATAATATATATATATATACAATATATATATAAATATATATTATATATAAGTATAATAATAGATTATTATATTATATATATATATATTATATATATATATATATATAATAATAATAATAATATAAGATATATATTATATATATACTTATAATATATATTATATTATATATATATATATATATATATATTTATATATATATATATAAGAGAAAAAATATTTTTAAAATTTTGGTGGTCCCTATTCCTGAAAAAAAAACAGATTATTAAAATCGTTATAAACTAATATATATTATATATATATTATATATAATATATATTATATATATATAACATATATATATATTATATAGATATATAAATAACTTATATATATATACATAATATTTTATATAATATATATATATATATATATTATATATATATATATTTATATATATATATATTATATTAAATACCTTATTATATATAATATATACATGATATTTATTATATATTAGTGATTGCATTAATCGTCATTCTCGTCATCGGCAACGGATATTTTTTTTCAAATCGTATCCGTCCATCGTATCGGCAAATTTCGCCGTATTTTGCCGATTAATTTAAAATTAAGATTTTGATATATAAAATAAAATATAATAGAATAATAATAATATAATATAATATAATATAATATTATATAATATATAATATAATATTAACCATAATTAATAATAATAATAATCTATAATATAATATTAATATAATATAATTAAAATAATAATATAATAAAATAATATAATAATAATAATAATAAAATAATAATAATAATAATTAATATAATAATAATAATTATATATATATATATTAATATAATATTATATAATATATATATATATATAATTGATATAATATATAATATATATATAATTATTACGATTATACTATATATTAATATTGATAATACCCAGTGCTAAATGGTTCGGCCTTTCTGTTTATGCTGCATATCCACAGCTTCATCCTCCAGACACATTCATAATACACATACATTATATCACAACCCCTCTTCTAAGACAAACATTTCTTACAGACATTCCCTTATCCTAATCATTACGTGAAGGGAGATAAAAATTGTCCACTCGTAATGTCCTGCGTGTTCGTAGAAGGCTACTAAGGGGACCGTGGTAGTTAGGTTGGCTGCCTATACCTACTACCAGGAATGCTAAGATGCATGCCTCGGAGAAGTCGTGATCGCAAGTAAGCACCCTTCCATCCTTCGCGCGGAAAATGTATGAATCGTATCTGTATATGAAATGTCAGAGGAATAAATGTTGAGGAGATGAGGAGAGAGGTGATGGATGTATTAGAAAGGCAAATTGATTTGCTTCGATGCGACTAAACCAAAGATGAAAGGAAACTGTGAAAATGGTGGTGGTTGTATGAAATGTGTTTTGTCATTCTGTGGAAAGTAAGATGAGAGGGGGATAGAAGATTTTGCAATTCGATGGAGTGAATTGTGGTAGAGACTATGTTAGATTTTATGTGTGTGGGTACTAGAAGTCTATAATGGTTAAAATTTAGTTTGAAAAGGTCTAGGATTGTTTGGTTGTGACATATGATCCATCTGAGGCGGTAATGTTGAAGAGAGGTACGACTTTTCGGATATTCTGGATGATGTTTTGGCATGGGAATGGAAGATTTCAGTTCATTTGCCACATATCTGCCATTCAAGGTTTTTTTTACAGTGTCACCACCACTCACGGGCCAGAGCCCTATTCAAGGAGGAGGGTGTAGTACTCCTCAAAAGTTCACCAACTAGCGCCAAAATTACGCTATGAGCACAGACGCAGGGATTTAAGTGAAGGAGATGAACTTCAGCAGGAAACACAAACGATGGAAGAGAATTCCACAGAACAGAGTGGTGGGAAAAAAGGAAGCACCATAGCAAACTCCTGGAGTTACCAATTCAACACAATACTCGTGCGCAATACAGCACCCTTTGTGCTACGAAAGCGTCGAAAAGTGGTGGTACGCCAGTGATTAAGTTCCGCTCGAGCACTGCCCTCTGCCGGGTACCACAGGAAGAGATTAAAGCACCAACATCGCGTGCCAAAATAGAGGGTCAAGTGAAGTGGAAAAGTACAGAACAGTACATAAGCCTGTTTGCCCTTGACTCGACCCCTGATCCAAAAAGAGGGTAACTTTAGACCCCCTCCCCGCAGATATGAGGGCAAGTATCCATACATGGGCGGATGAGACCCTTTTAAAGCTGGAGCAACTGAGAGAAAAGAGGAAAAGTCTCACAGTCTAAACCACAGAACTTCCAGTTCTTTGGGGCCGCCCTGCAACCATGGTGATGTGAGATTTCCAAGACATTTTTTTGTTATGTTAAGTCCAAGGTATTTATATTGGTCAACAGGAGAGGAAGATGACGACAGAACCGTCGAAGAGATAGGAAAGTTAGAAAGTATTTTGGAGAGGAGATTTGTAGAAGTTGGTTTTTTAAAGAATTGAATTTCACAAAGTTATTTTCTATCCATAAGCGAGAATAAAATCGGAAAGATTAAGGCGAGAGGAAAGCGAGAGGCAATAGAAGTAAAAGAGGGAGTAGGAATTGATGACGAGTTAAAAATGAAGGTCGAATCATCGGAATACGCGTGGATAAGAGTTAGAGGTGCAGGTGAGAGATCATGAATGAAAAGTAGGAATAAAGTAGGAGATTAAACAGAACCCTGATGAACACCATTCATGACAGAAAAGAAGAAGGAAATCGCCCTTCAACAACAGCGATCAAGAGGGATTTGAAAGCGTACGCATAAGTAAGCAAAAGAGAAGGAGGAAACCCAAAGGAGGGGAACTGAGAGCGGACGCGGCATACATCGGTCAAATACGTGGCTATGGATAATGTCAAGACGACCAACCAATTGCAAGTTCTCTCTCAGTAAGTGTCCTTAAGATGGGTATTTATATAAAACTCATAAATCGGTAAGAAGGAATGTATATCGCCAGGTAGACTTCGTGCCACACGAGAGCTTCGAGACTGGGCATCGGAAATGAGTTTCCAGATGATTTAAGAAGTGAGTTGAGAAGGGTTTCAAAGTCTAAATAGAATACAAGTGAGAGCTACAGGCGATGTAGAAGGATCAGAGCGGCTTCCTTTCGGAATAGGTTGACATGTTGTGCGCTTCCACCACTGAGGGAAAGTGCTAGTATGTGAGATATAGAGAATATAGTTGAGCGAGGGGCCGACAGATTAGCCTTTTCAGTTGGAGAATCTGCAACATAATCATCAGATCGAATAAAGAGGAGGGAAAGGCAGATTTCACAGAAGGTGCTAGAGATGAAAGAGTTTGTCACTAGCGAAACCAGGAGGGTGTAGCGCCACTTCCTTTGATGGAAAAGCCCGCTTGCCTCGTCGAAAGAGTATCCGGCAACGCATTCTAGGCTTAATGAAAATGCGAGGAGTGATAGTGGAATGAGAGACTTTTTCACCCCCGATAGGCACGTGTCTCTAGCCTGAACTGGCCAGAGGAGAACAAGCACTAATCGAACCATGGATTAGAGAGAAAGAAAATTTAGCTTCTTAGAAGGAATGAATGAGGAAAGAAAAAGATTTAGCTGAAGAAAGGAAATGGAACCTGTCTCCCGATCAACGATTACGAGCTTTCCATCCTTAAATCTTTAAAATCTTTAACATCCATTCCATATTATTCACTTAGCTGAGGTAAGCCAAGTTTGCTAATCATCTGCAACACTTGGGAAACCTTACATTTAAGTCCTTGGTCTAAATATTTTATAATATATGAAAAACAACCACTGACCTAAGAAATCATTACGGACCAAAATATTCCTCCTCATTTCCATTAATAAATACTTTCATTTTCCATTGTTTAACTATTATTAGTATTATTTATTATATATTATTTTTATTATTATTATGGTATTATTAATTATCTATTATTAATTATATATTATTACTTATCATTATTATTATTATTATTGATTAAGAGACTTAAGAATCCCAAAAAAATTTTTGAATCGCAAAATATTTAGGGAGGGAGTTGAACCCCCTGCCGTCCCTAGTACTACTACTCGTGTACTTATTGATTGCGAGTATTATATATATAATATATATACGATATTATATATAATAATATATATATTATAATATATTATATAATACTCATATATATAAATTAGAGAGAAAATGAACCGAAGAAGAGAGAGAGAGAAAAAGAAAATTTAAAAATAGGTTTTTTTCATTATCGTCAATCGTCAGCGTCATCCGTCATCGTCATCGCACAGAAGCCTATGACTCTCTAATACGTCATCGTCATCCCGGTCCCCATTTATAAATTCAATTCGTCCCATCTCACTCCAAAAATAATATTAAACCATACATACGACGCCTAATATATAAATTATAATATATATATATATATACGCCCAACCTATGTTCTTATATCTTTTATTAATAATATGATAATATATATTTTCATACTTGTAAAAATTAAATCTAGAAACTACTAATTCTTTTTTCTAATGCATAATATTATCTTTTCTATCAGGACGTGCCGCTCGTACGCAAGTGGTAGCAGTGCATGCCTCGATTCAAAAGAAGGTGATATGTATTTAATTTAATACTTTTAATAATAATACATAGCTACAAATATTAAACTTCAAAATCAAGCATTTATTGTAGTTAGTCTCAGTGTTATCGAAAGATGTAAATAACAAATATTTAATTTATTTTCCCTTATTAAAAATGCTAAATATTAAATTTGGCTTCTCCCGCCGTTATTGGCTTCACTATTCCTAGAAATTGTAATACTAGTTTACTATTATGGACTGTTATTCCGTGCTCTTTTTTCATTTATGTTAATTATTGTTAAATATATTTCTAAATAATGTCATTTCATTGAATTTCTGCTTTCGATACTTTCGACTTACATTAATTCCTGTGTATTGGTAAATGAATATTTCGGCGGGGGAGATCTCTCTCATCTCTTCTTCTCTCTCTTCTTCTTTATCTTCTCTCTCTCTCTCTCTCTCTAATGTAATTATATGTAATTCCAAAGAATTATGAAAGCAAATTTGCCCTAAAATTCGCTATTAATTAAATATTTAAAAAATAATGTATGTTTATTTTAGTTGTGCTGTATAGTGCAGTACTATTAAAATAAGAGGTAGATTATAAAATTAAGCTCTAGTCACTAGCTAATTATGTAAGAGGACAATTAGTTCACTCAGGCAACTGTGCCTGATTATATTAGAATTAAATATATATATTTTATTTAATTTAATTATAGATTTAATTTAAATATTATAGATTAAATATAGATTGTAATGTATAATGCGAATTCAACAAAGGAAGTGACATGACTATATTTTAAATAATAAATAAAATAGTATTAACTTTTAATGTATTATATATAATATTTATTATGTATTATAATTTAGATATTTAATATTTAATGATTTTATAATATTAATTATTATTTATATTGATTATTATTAGAATAGAGTGAATGATGAGATATGAGATATAGTTAGTTTTGGCTAGATGGAATCTCTTTATTGGTATAATTATTATTATTCAAAATAATTGTTTAAATTATTTTTAGATTTGAAAATTAAATATTAAACATTATTAATTTAATTTGATATATAAATTTATTATATATTATATTGTTATAATTATAGATATAAATTTAAATTTAATTAAATTATTTTAGAATTGTATTATAAAATAATATCCCCCATTGGTTTCTGTAAGGGATCCTCCCTGATTATTGTTGATAATAGATATTAGATTAGAATTTTAATAGAATATATATATGCCTCACCTAGAGTGTGATTCTCAACTTTTTCTACATTATAAACTCATCATTCTTTTGGCATTATTTTCTCTTGCAATTAATTAACTCCCCTTTCCCCTTTAATCTCCTATCCCGGTATATAACTTTCTACGTCTACTAAGTTAATTAATTTAAATAACCGATTGTTGATTAAAAAATTGAAAATATCATTATATTTTATATTTCAATATATGATTTTATGTCATCAAGTGTGTGATTTTGTGGACGCTCTAATTTAGTTGCGGCGAGAGAAAAGAAGAAGATAGAAGAAGAAGAAGAAGAAGAAGAAGAAGATATTAGAAGTAATAGAAAGTGATATAGAAGAAAGTGTATAAGTATAAGGTGAAAGTGAAGATAAAGAAGTAAGAATGTGAATGATAGTTAAGAAGAAGAAAGTATAGAAGAGATTCTAATTTAATATTAATTGACCTAGAATAATATAGGACCCAACGCCTAAAGAAGAAAACATCTTAAATTTATATTTCCTTTCTTATGCGATATTTTCTTAGGAGTATTTATTTGTATCATTTCTCATATTCATAAGAATATTAACGGTCTATTAGTGTGAAAATTATAATATTATATTTCATTATTATGTGTATTATTATTAGTCAATATTTGTTTTAAGACTGAAGTATTGGGTTGGTCTGCTAGCGTTGTAAACCAAACTAAGGTGAAGGTCTACTGAGGTCATCAGTATTCTATTGGGAAATTGAGAAGTAAGAAGTAGAAGTAAAACAGAAAAAATAACTGGACATTAACACTGTCCAGGTATTCATTATTTTATATTGATTTTTTTTTTTATATATTATTTGTTGTTTCAAAATTTTGATTATGATTTGATTATTTTGGATTCTTTCATAATGTTTTTAATACATAATTTTGATGGTATTTCATTAATGATTATTATTATTATTATTATTTAACTATTATTAATTTTTTTATGGAAGCTTCAGTACGGGGTTATTCGCACATTATGTTACTTTTATGTAATAGGCAAGGGGTGTCAAATATTTTTCCTTATATATATATTTATCAATATTGGGAAAGTTTACGACTAATTTTGCTCGAGATATGACGTCATTACCCTTAATTAATTCTGTAATATTCCTCAAAAGCCAAAATACATATAGATTACAGTTGTAGGTCCTTTCTACAGTATACGCGAGCTTAAAACGCGGGCGTTTGAGGGCGTTAAAAACTCAGCTTTTTTAACTCTCTACCATGAAGTCTGGTATTCGAAAGTAACCTACCAGAATACCAGCTTTCGATGACTATCAGCATCCTCATCACAACTATATTGAAATAAAACATACACATGAACAACACACATACACACACACACAATCATGAAGAAGAGTGCATTAGCAAAACAACAATAACAGCACAGCTTTAACTTAGAGTTAGCTCATGCAAGTTCAGTAGCTAGCTCAATTGCATTGATGAAGTGCTAGCAGTCTAGCCAGCACAGAGCGAGCAGCAGAGCAGTAACAACAACAACAACTTATTTTACAATCATTAACTTTAAAATTCTATTTATACCTGTAATTTGAACGTTTACCTTACATTACAATTTAAAATACAAGTCGAAAGCAAAATCAATATATCACAAAATATGTAGACATGATAACATAAATAAATTTTATATTATATAATTATTATAATTAATTTAAGAAAAATTTAAATAAATTTTATAAAAATATTATATAATTAATATTATAATTATTAATTATAACATTTAAAATAAATATTATTTTAAATATATTTTTAAACAAGATTTTAAATATTATATTAAATTATATAAATTATATATTACTCCATGCTATTTTCATATCCTTTGTTAAACATTACAGCTAATGTATTATGAAAATGAGGTGAATATTAACGGAATCAGCAATTTATTGATTCGATATAATTATTCAAATATATACCTGTTATTAAATAATTATTCATCTCCCCAGGCTTTTGATTATTACTTACATCTTTATTCTTCGATCTCCCAAATTTCAATCCCATTTACCCCCCAAATAAAAATAAATATATCTTAGTGTATTCTGTGAAGATTCAGAATAAAAATGGTCCTATATAGGTTCATATATTTTTTAATCAAATACCTTATTTTTTTATCTCAAGTTTTTAATTTTACGTTTATAAACATTCTGCTATACTCAGTGAAATCTGTAAATATTCATTATTAATCTATTTTGATTGCTAATTAGTTGTAATTGAATAAGATGTGATTAACATGTGAAGATAAAAGAATAGGCATTGGTTATTAATTATGTCAGTGCGCAGAATAGTTGTATTGATCTCTATAACTTCTCTACCAATACCATACATAAAGTTTATTGAGTAAGTATAAGTCGTCCTCTATTAAGAAGTGAACTTAGGAGTATACCTTCGATATTTTATTTATTTATCTAAGTTAAGATTATTTTTCTAATTTTTATTTTATTATCGTTTTAATATAAACTTAATATTTGGTTAAAGGTGTTTTTGTTTTTGTGATTTGTTGTGTTATTATATCTTTTATTTACTTTATGCCATTCAGATAACACATTGGATGTGTTTATGATCAAAAAAAGTTTTATTTATCTAAGTTAAGAGTTATTTATCTAAGTAATTATTTATCTCGCAAGTTAAGGAAAGTTTTTCTTATTTATCTAAGTAATTATTGTTATTTATCTAAGTTATCCTATTAAACTTAGATTTTAAAGAATCGTTATAAAGGCTTCAGCATAGTGGCATGCGCCTCTTTAGAGAATGAATCGTTATAAAAAAAAAACAGTAGTAGTGAATTATTTGCGAAAATTCCACAGATGCTTTTGGAGTAACTTTAAAATCCACACTTAAAGAATCGTAATAAAATATTAGCGAAAATTCCACAGATGCTTTTGGAGAAACTTTAAAATCCACATCTTATTTATAACACGTTTATAACACGTACAACATTAGGATCCACGCAGAGTATTCGAATCCACAGTTGAAGTTCATTTTAAAATATAATATTAAACACTACATTACTTATCATCATCGTTTACGTTACACGTCTCAGTAACGCGTCTGATTCTGTAAACGCCATGTTAGTAACACAGTCTGAATCAGCAAAAGATGTCAGGTGACAGGTCTGAATCCCTAAAAGCATGTCAGTGAAAACGTCCGAATCCCTAAAAGCATGTCAGTGAAAACTGAAAACGTCTGAATCCCTAAAAGCGTGTCAGGGGACACGTCTGAATCCCTAAGAGCATATTCAGTGACACAAAAACACGTCTGAATCAATAAAAACATGTCAGTGAAACGCCTGCATAGCTCTGAATTCAAAAAAGCAATTTTCTTACATAATGAATAAAAATGAAAGGGGGAGGAGCCTTTATTACTTATTCACTATTACTCAGTACATACAAATGATAAATTTTCTACATTTATTCGTCTAATAATAATTTAAATTAAAACTAATGCAAGAATTTTTTATTAAAATGTTCTCTCACATAATGAAATTCTTATTAGCTTTATCACAATAGTTTATCAAAAATTTGTATTAAGGATAGGCTGGTTAAAAAAGTCTACGGGAATTTTCAAAATAAAATGGGCCCTTTTCTGTTTTAGCCAATGGTCCAGTTTTTGTGAATTTTTTTTTTTTTTTTACTATATTGTACTATAATGATTACGTAACAA
Source organism: Trachelipus rathkii (assembly GCA_015478945.1). Lineage (NCBI taxonomy): Eukaryota > Metazoa > Arthropoda > Malacostraca > Isopoda > Trachelipodidae > Trachelipus > Trachelipus rathkii. The sequence continues at coordinate 63,487 of JABUQX010019097.1, forward strand.
TTGATATTTTTCAGTGTATACCGGACATGATTTCTCAACAAGTTCGAAGTTATTTTTTTAAATCATTTTCAAAAATCACATTTTGTTAAATATTGTTTAAAATAAAATATCTCGAAAAGTAAGAGACACTTACAGAAAAACCAATTACATATTTGGAATCTGCGATAAAGCTTATTACAAAAATGTAAAAAAAAAATTCAATAAATTAAATTTATATTACAAAAAGTACGACACTTACAGAAAAACATATTTGGGAATCAGGCGTATAAGAGCTTATTACAAATAATGTATCTATAGAAAAAAAACTTTTTGCAACCAATGCTCGAGCCGACGGGGGGACATTTTTCCATACCCCGTAGGGGAGGGGGAGAGCGTGTAGCCGCTGTCGTTCCTTCGCGTAAGGCCGAGAGAGACCCGGACTCCCTTGCAATTCTTTGCAGTTTATCCCTTGGGTATTCCTTACGTTAGGAAAATAAATAAGGTCATTTAAAAGCTACGGAGTCCGTTAATACGTATACTTGGTCCATTATTTTTAATGCATATGTCCGTTACCCACTGAAATTCATTTGTTGGTATCTAATATAGGTAGCAATTTAATTAGCAAAAAATAAAAAATAAAAATTGACCCATTTTGTGTAAAACAGAAAAGGTCTCAATGAAATGTGCGTATTATTTATATGGTTAAAATGAACAGTTTATACAAGTGACTTGAATGGTCAGCATGTATTAGAACATGTTATACGAAAATAGAATTGAAAAAAATCACATTTTTAATTATTGAGGTAGTAGTGTTGTTAATTTACCAATATACTTCCGTATTGTCTATAAAGAATAATTTAATCAAACTATATTTTGCCTTACCATGTGAAGCAAAGTTGATGACAAGATTGAATGTCTGTGTGCATGTTTCCAGACCATGTCTAATAACTTTAGTTGACCGAGTTCTTTCCAATGAAGATAATATAAAATATATTTGGGCGGCCAATTATCTAATCATTATAAATACTGTATATCATATTGATACGAAAGGTTTGAGGATATAGTCGTTGAGTCCAAGCTTTCGCTCCAGCTTTATCCCACAAATTTGAAGGGCTAACTTTTTAGTGCAATAATGTGCAGTAAAATTTGAAATTGCATGTCCCATCCTGGTGTTTTTTCAATTGTACATACATGTAAGAGTATAATAAAAGATATTAACAGATTTTCCCTAATATCATTATAGCTTTTCTTCGAGCAGCAAGACCGGTCAATTCGATCCGTATTTGGACCACTATGTTTATTAAAAACGAACCATACTTTCGTTTGTGTTGCGATTTAAGGAGGTTTTATATGCAATAAAAACTCACAGCTAACACCAAGCTCCTAATCAGTTTTTAATTATTTCTTTATAATTTGCTTTAATTTTATGTTTTGATGAGTATTTTATTAATAAAACTAATAATAACATGCTGGCTATTTTTGAATTTATTCACGTTCGTGAAGTTGAATAGGTACAAAAGGAGAATTCTGGCGGTCAACTGAAGGGTGAAATTAAATATTACGTTTCTGTGGTTAATTCAATGATTTGATGCAGCAGCAATAAAGTAAGTTTTGTTAAATGTTCATGCTTCCGGAAATAACCACAGAACTGTACGTTCCTTGAAATTCACATTCATCTGGAGTACAAGAACGCTCACATCCATTAGAAACACATTAGAAACTTTAGTACGATAATTATGAATCAGTGTGGTGTATATAAAATAATCGATTTTTTTTTTTAAAGCAATACCGATTTCCCCAAGCGTACTGCGAAACCTTACCTAAGAAAAATAAACCTTCAAAACCGTCAAATCTTTTGAAAATATGCAATCACGAGCCAACTGGGCTTAATAAGTTTGAATTTACGGAGCTTGAACCTTTAATTTGATCTTCACGTCTTCATTTATGTACTACATTTGCAGTCTCCATCCTCTCATGTTACAGCAACTGATCTTAATCGTATTTGAAAATATGATGCTTGGTTTGAAGGATTTTAAACTCAAGCATCGTTTTGAATGAATTTTTCAAAGGCATTTTTGTATGAGTTGCAACTGAAATCTTCTGTCTTTTCCGTTAATGGGAGAATATAAGTATGCCGTGCGTGAGAAATCTAAGACATGAATACCGAGGAGACTTAACAAAGAAATGTCACAATTCCTTTTTTCTTAGTATTTTGCAAACATGCCTCAAAGTTTCTAGAAAGTTCGTGAGCCAAAGATTCATACTTACCAACTAGGAATGCTCTTTGTTAACTAGTACTTAAAATAGTTTTAAGATTTAGATAAATTTAGGTGGTTCTATGCACAATCATTTTAATTGTAAGATTTATACCATTTACTGTCTCTCATAAACTGAAACAGTACCTTAAGAAATATATTTTTCATTTCTCTGAAAAGGCTGCAAAGCAGAACTTTTCTTAATTCTACCAGAAATGATAAGACTAACAAGTAAATTATTTCTTTAATGAGGGTTCTTTCCTATACATTAGATTACCAAATTAACGAAGTTAAGTAGTTTTGGCTGTTAGTTGAAAAAGCATGAAAAATATTTTATTATTATATATATATATAGCATATATATAGGGTAATTAGTAGATTTTAGGGAGATTTAGAAGTTGTGATAGTAGTATTATAGTAGTAGTAGTATATATATAATATAGTAATATTATATTATATTATATAGTTTATATTATATATATATATACTATATATATATATTATATATATATTTATTTGAAATTGTTTCTTCATTGAAGATAATTAGTTATTCCCTTTTATTCTCATATTATATTATATAGTATTATTTATTATATAGTATTAATATATTATATTAATATCTATATAATTATTATATATATATTATATATATAATGTTTAATCTTAAAACCCGATAAAAATTCTGTTCTACGGCCGTTTATCAATATACATATTATATATATTATATATATATTTTATTATATATATATATTATATTTATATATATATTAATTAAATATATGAGTAATATATATGGAGAAAGTATAGCTATTGACTTTTTATCTAAAGTAAATTTTTTTGATATTTTAATTTTATTATAGAATGAGAGATAAGTATGATTTAATAAGTAATATGTAAAAATTATAGGGAAATAGTATTTTTGAGTTTCTTCGACAAATATGTAATGCTCTTTGTAGGTGCGCTTTTAATTGTGCTGATAAGAAATTTATACGATGTTTTAATGAATACAAGTTATTTGGGCTGGTGCACTTGTGAAATGTGCAAGTTTGTTTGCCAATGATCGTTGGAAACCCTTCTCCAACTCGTCATTTTCGTAGATCAATTCTGAAATCGTCATTCACTTCTTTCCATATGGCTTAGTAAGAAATGTACTTTGCGCTTTTCGACCTTTCTACTTGGCGTATATACAATCCTATCTTAGATGCTTTATGGAGTTTTCAGCCTTTAGGTGACCTATGGTGGAGACTTGCGTGTTGCGTCTTTGACTTATCCAAGCAATTTTGACCGGATGCGCACTGCATCCACTTGCCTCCAAGATCGCCTTCCTTTGAGTTTCCCTTCTCTTTCTCCTTGCTTACCCATCATTTCAATTTTTTCTTCTCCAAATTCGCTCGAATATCGGGCTGTTGTTGATAGGGCGACTTTCTCTTTTTCTGTTCTAATTCCATATCTTCCTCAGGTTTCCGTCTTATCTCCTACTTTATTCTTACTTCTTCATTAATGATCTTTCCTCACCTGCACATCCTAACTCTTTCCACTCTTATGCCGATGACTCGACCCTTCATTTCTTCAACTCATTTCATTCCTGCTTCTGCTTGTTCTTTTACTTCTAGAATGCCTCTCGTCTTAATCTTTCCGTATTCCAGCTGATCCGCTGATGTGGATAGAATTTCCTGTGTGAAATTCAATTCGAACCTTGCGTAAATTTAATTCTTTAAATAACCAACTTCTACTACAAATCTCCTTTTCTAAAAACACCTTTCCATGACTTTTCCTTATCTCTTTCGACGTGTTCTCTCGTTCTCCATGTTGGACAAATATTATAACGATCCTTGGCTCTTAACAAAGCAAAAAATGTCTTGGAAACTTCACATCCACAACGGTGTGCCTTCGGCGCCTCAAATGAAACTGGGAATGTCTGTTTTAGACCTGCGATGACTTTTTTTTACTCTTCTCTCAGTTACGTGCAGCTATACATATGGCCTTACATCCCGCCCTTGTATCGGAAGTATGCTCCTTAATCCTGGGGCTTGGGGGGGCTCTGGTTTCACCCGGCTTTTGGAACAGGGTCGAGTCAAAGGCCAAAAGACTTATAAACTGTTTCCGTACTTTCCACTTCACTTGACCATCTATCTTTTACGGCGCGATGTTGGTGCTCTTTATTTTTTTCTTATAGGTACTAATTGTATCGCAGCGGCAGGTGCTCGTGGGAGCTTGTCTACTTCGTCTGTATTCTCTCACCTTCTACGACCCGCGTAACGCTACAAGAGTGCTGTGTTACTGGCGCATGAATTTTGGTGTGGATATTGTGTGAACGCCCGAGGCTTAGTTCCCTGCCGGTGCTTTCCTTCTCTTTCCTCCACCTCTGTTTCTGTTGAATGTTCTCTTCTATCTTCTGTGTTTTCCTAGCGGATTTAACGTCGCCTCTACTTTCAAAGCTTGGCGTCTGCTGCTCATTTCGCGTTAATTTGCGTTTACTTGGTGACTCTGAGACGTGTCGAGACAGCGCGGCGGCGCGTGGGCGCGGGGAGTTAGGGGGCTTGTGGTGTGTGCCGTGGTGGGTCCGTGTTAGAGTCTCGAGGGAGAGGAGTGAGTGGGTGAGAGGAGAGTGGTGAGGGCGCTGAGTTGTGAGCAAGTGTAAGAGGTTTAGTTGGGTTAGGGTTCGTGTTAGGTGAGCTGTCAAGTAGTGTTACTCATTTGTGAAGGGATTTTGGTTTGAGTGAATATGATTCGGTTGTGTGCCGATTGGAGAGTGTCGATGGGAAAGTGAGGCATTTTGGTGTAGAAGGGTGGAGTAGAAGTGGATAGGTGGAGGATCGTGTATCGCTGGAGTGTGGGTAGCGAGAGGGTTGTGAGAGAGGAGTTAATATCATAGTTATTAAAAAAAAGTGTCATAAAAGTAAGTGTAAGAAAAATTGTTTAATTTATAATGTGAGAAAGAAATAAATTCATTGCTCAAAATGTCCTAATTTTATTGCTTGCTTTAATCCAGACCTCAAGAGGTTTTTTTGTTTTTTTTTGTGTTTTTTTTTTTTTGTGTTTGAATATATTAAAATTCGTTATCTGTATGCATTTGTTCCTAATTGTATTCTATTTCTTAAGCGAAATTCCCGTCGTCAAGTGTGTTTTAAAAGTTACTAAGAGTTTATGACAGCAAAGAAGGTAGAAGGGTGTAATTTTTTTTTTTTGTGTAACTCTGAAAAGAATACTCCAGTGGTTTAAACTGCAGGAGGAATTGGCAGGGAGTCGGGGTCTCTCGGCCTACCGGGGAACGACAGGGTTAGGACTTATTTTCCCCCCCCCTCCGGGGAGGGTTGTCCGGCACCTCCGCTCTTTGGTATTTGGGCTGCGCGGGGGTTCTCCTCTTCCCTTCGCCTAGCGGGGTGTGGAAAATCGTCCCCACTGGCGTGTTCCCCGTCTGCTCGAGTCCTCGAATGGGGGTGGGGGGGTGGGTGGTGGCGCGGGTGTTAATACCTTTTAACAAATTTTGATTATATGCCCAGCCCTACCTCCCACCTAACCACTCACCCCTCACCCTACTCACTATCCACCCACCTCACCCTATTGACCCTCCACTACCTACCCCCCACCCCCACCCCTCACTATATATATTATATATATTAGTATATATAATAATATATTAAACTTAAAAAAAGCTAAATTAAACTAAAACATTTATTTAATTGCGTCCATTACATAACTGTAGCCACTCATGTTTTTTTTTTTTCTTTTTTTGGGATACTAGTACCCCCCCCCTGGGAGAAGTAAGAGACGTCAAGTAGAAGAGGCTGGGCGTGGTGGTCAGAGAGAGAGGGTGTAATGATATGATGGATTAACGTGATAAGGGTGAGGTGAGGGGGAGGTATTAGGGGATGGAGTGAGTTAGGTGATATACCTAATATATTATTATAATATATATATATTATAATAATATTATTTTATATATAATATATACCGGGGGGCGCGTGGGAGGAGGGTGGAGCCAAGGGATGTAAGGAGAGAAGTGGCGAGAGTGGAGCGGGGGGGTGGCAGAGTGGGGAAATTTGTACTTGTAAATATAATCCTGATGTATTTTCACGATGCTGGGATTCGATCCTGGACCCCTAGCAGATAACGTCCTGTGCAAGTCGCTTCTGACCCACTCACGGCCCTCCCACCCCACCCGCACCGCACCCCGCCACACCCGCACACAACTCCCGGAGAGTACTGTCGACTTGTCTAAGCATGTATATTACTTAGTATTTCCTGTCGCTCGCAACTTCGGCGTAGTACCAAATATGGGGTACCGGGCGGGGCGCGAGGGTGTGGGAGAGGTGAGAGGAAGGGAGAGAGAGAGAGACGCGGGGGGGGGGGGGGTGCGAGGGGGGGGGGGGGGGGGGTCATGGAGGTGTGGGAGGGATGGGGAGGGGGGGGGCCGGGCTGAAGGATGGACGGGGAAGGAATTGGTTGTGGGAGTGGTGTAAGGGAGGCCTGGGGGCGGCCTGGATTTGTCTTGTTCACTGCACATGGGGTTATTCGAGTCTGCTGGGATGCAGGCTCTAGGCATGATTATGCCTGGGCATTAGTGTTTGGACCCGTGGCCGCCAGGCGTACGAGGACAGGGAAGATAAGATTTGCGTGAGAATGAGCGTTCAGGCTGGTGGTCGAACAGGAGAATGACGGGGGAGAACGGGGTGGGTTCCTGCCCGCTCGGGGGCGGACGGGGTGGGGGGGGCGTGGGCCCTGAAACATGGTTAGGCGGGCGGGGGGTTGGGGGCGGGGGGCGCATATGTGGAATTGGATATGGGGGGGGAAGGAGTCGCGGGGGAGGCCTGGGGGTAAATGAGTATGGAATGGCTTGTTGGGAGTGTGTGTGGAGGTGGGGGGCTATGTGATCGCTGCTTAACGCGATATACGCAAAATATATTAGTGCAAAATTATCTTCGCTTGTTCAAACCTCTCAATACTCCCTCGTGCGCTGACTCCTAATTTTACAAGAAGCATCTCAAAATCATCTTTACTGGCATTTTGAAACCGTTAAACGACTTGTTTGTAAAGTTTATTAATTTTCCTTAAGTATTTCTTTTTCAACGTTAGGTGTTGTCATTCTTATGATGTATTCCCCTTGGCTTTCCTAGCTGCCCTTCCATTTTTGAAATTGTTCTCTGACCAGTCTATCCAATCCCCCAACCATCCTATGCCGGCTTTATTTAATATGTCATTCTGTCCTATTCTATATTCTGTAATACCGTCACAATTTAATTCTCATTAAAGGTGTACTTTGACGGATTCGTAAGACTAAAAAAATGATGTAGGTTTTGCTTTGGGGCAAATTTTCCGTCGACAAAACATTTCCATTCTCTGTCCCTCGAATTATTTCCTTAGATATTCACTGGAAGTAACAATTATCGCATAATGTTTGCGCTCTTGCTAATGGCTGTCCACTCCTCTCCACATCAACCGCCCACCCACCTCCCTCTCTCCACCTCACCTCATCCTCACTCCTCACATCACACTCTCTCCCCAACGCCACCCCTCAAGCTCTCAAACTCCTACCCAACACCAGCCCCCGACCCACCAGACCCTCCGACACCGCCACTCCTCGTGTACAATCAGTTTCTCCCCCCACATCCACCCACTCCCCTCCCGTACACAACAAACCCCGCACACACTCTCCCCCACTCTGACCCCCCCCCTCTCCCACGTAAGGCGCGCCCCCCAAATTGGCAGTTCGCACCACGCTCTGCAGACATGAGAGCTCAGCAACCAGTAAGTGATCACATTCCTACTTTCTGTAATCTCACACACACACACCCTCGGTATCTTCCAAACCACACACTCGCCCACTCCCACACCCGTCCCTCCCCCCCCCCCATATCCCCCACGCATTACTCTCTCCCTGCCTGCTCAGACACACGCCTTCCGACGTGTGTAGTAGCTGGGCAGACGACACCTCACACCATCACGCGTGCCATGGGGAGAGTGAGATCGTAAAACATAAAACCGCATAGTATTGGCGGTGGTCAATCTTCGTGGGGCAGGCGGATAACCAGCTGTGCAAAGTGGGGAGGGGGCGCTGCTGGGGCGAGGTGCGGCGCGTGGGGCGCGTGTGTTTCGCATTTTGGTATCTCGAGAGAGGTCGAAGCGTGGATGAGACGTGCGAGGGTGAGCGAGGGTGGGTCAACGGGGGGTATGGGGTGGCGCCGAGGGCCGGCCCGCGCGATGGCCGGGCGCGCGCCGCCCTGCCTCCGCCGCCGCACGTGCACGCACGGAGCTGCTCGCGAGGCCTCCGTCGCCGAGTACCCGCCCCCGGGCGCCCGCGCCTCCCGCGCGCGCGCGCGGCGCCCGCGCCGGCGCGCTCGCGCGCGCGCGAGGCGACGCGGAGCTCGCGGCTCACGCGCGCGCACGGGGGGAGGCCGCGCCACGCGAGCGTGGTGGGAGGAGGGGGGCGCGCGCAGCCTCGGGCCCCTGGGGGGCGGGGCGGCGCGGCGGGGGGTGGGGGGGGCGTGGGGGGGGGGGGGGGGGGGGGGTGGGGTGGTGGGGGGGGGGTGCCCGTAAGCGGGAGGTGCGGCGGGGGGGGGGAAAAGCTGCAGCTAGTCTTGGGTGCTTTCGGTTGGAGTGGCGCTCGGTGTCTCTTCACGTTCGGGGAGGTGTTTAACTCTTCGATTTGTTGCTTCGTTTAGTCTTTAGAATTGGAAGATTCAACTTTATTTGATTAATGTTGAAAGTTTCAGTATAGCCTTTTTTTTCTGGATCGATCCCTGTTGCACGGTGTGTCTTGGTGTTGTTCTCTAGAAAATAAAGTAGGGACTGGTGCTAGGGAAGAAACTAACGTTGGATCATAAGGATAGGTATTTTTGGAGCTGGCGGATCGGCACGGTCTAGGTGAAGTGTGTGGTGGTCTGCCGATCGACCCGTAATCAGCAGAGGTCGTTGCGCTGCCTTGCAGCGCCTCCGCGCGGCCACTCCGGCGCGCGCCGAGCGCCGCGCGCCGCCCGGCCTGCCGCCCGCCGGCTTGCAGCCCACAGCACGCCCACCTCTCACACCACACACCGAACAGCCGCGACCGTAGGAGCTCGCGCGACACGTCGCACGCGCGCGCGGCGCCGGGCGCCCCCGCGGGCGCGCACGCGTTGCACGCGCGCGGCGCGCTCACGTCATCATCACCGGGCATCTACGCCCGCCGGGGGGGCCTCGGCGACACCTGAGGCTCACCCGGGGGGCGTACCAGTAGGGCTATGGTACCGGTGTAGGTAGCGTGTGACCGTGTATAGTACCGTGAATTAGCGTAGGTAGGAGTGAGCCGGAGTAGTGCGGTATGGTGAGTGCGCTATCTGTCGTGTACGGGCGGCCCCTACTACTCACCCCAGCACTCATGCCCTCAGCCCGCGCGCCCGGGGGTGAGGGGGAGCGCGCGGGCCACCGCCGCAGAGGGTCACCGGGCTGAGCACGGAGAGGCGGGGGGGGCTCAGCCGCCCGGGCCGCCTCACTCCCTGACGGCGCCCGGGGGTGAGGGTAGGGCACCCGCCCCGCTGAGCGCTGACACTCACCTCAGCGCTGTAGTAGGGCGTGTGGCAGGTACGAGGATGCGGAGTGAGGTAGGGGCGGGGGGAAAATTGGAGGTGAGAGATGAGGATGAGGTGTGAGTGTGTCAGTAAGGAGGAGCGTGAGCCTGACACGACCACCACACCCTACAAGGCATTGGGCTGCACCTGAGGACTGTGAGATAAGGCCCCCACGCCCCACTCATAATCGCATTCTCCTTCCCCTGCTTACTCTATCTCCACCACTACCTCCCGTATCTCACTCCACTCGGCTTGTCATAACGGTTGGTGTCGGGTGGGGCGGGCGGGGGGGGGGGGGTGTCTTCCCCCCCCCCACCCCTACCCTCACCATTTTTACCTAAACAATCCCCCCCATACCTCTGATCGCCGCCATTCCACTCTCCCCCTCACTCACGCCCCATCGCACAGTTGTAGAGAGACAGGGTGGTGAGAGGAGGGGAGGTGGAAGTGGAGGAGGGGAAGGGGGAATCAAAGGAGTGGGGAGTATGTTGGGTGGGCACTGGGGGGGGGGGGGGGGGGGGGCGGGGGGGGGCGGGGCGCGAGTGGAGAGTGTCGTAGAGCAAGAGTTACGTGGCGGCCTTCAATGATCCCACGACCCTCCCACCTCACAACATCTCCCACCCGCTCGACACCACGACCCTACCCCTTGAACAACCTGCCCACCCACAACCGCACACTCGCCTCATATAACCACACCTCCCCCACACGACGCCCATCTCACACGCCACACCTCACCTGCCCTCCTCACCCCACACAACTTACTCCACCACACAAACCCACCCGCCTTTTAAAAAAGTAACTTGTTACGTTAAAATGAAAGCACTCCACCTCTCTCTTGCTCTTACACGTCCCTCAACCGACACCGATCCAGGCCACCCGCCACACCTCTCCACTCTCTGCTACACGCACCAGCCCCTCCTCCCACGCCACACCGTGCCAAAATCACTCTAACACCTCCGTCTCAGGGGAGTCGAGGAAGAGAGATGGGACGGAGGCGGAAGGGTGGGAGGAATGGGATGCGGCTCGTTGTGTCAACACTTCCCGCACCGTTGGCACAGTTGTCCTCCGGTACTCGCGCGGATCGACATGAGGGTGTGGTGGGGTCGGGGCGGCGACATATAGCGTTGCGAGGAGGAGGGGGATCATCAGGAGTCAGATGCTTACGCTTGTCACGCCACACACCCATTTCTTCTACCCGATAATTAGGCTGTCTACCACTTGACACCTCCACATTTGATACCGTGTATGTTTTGTCTTGGCCCTCCTCACTTCTCGATCCACCACACCACGCCCACGCCACTCTCACCCCCCCCCCCGTGTCACCCACAAACACTCCCCCTCACACCACTTCTAATTAGGAGATGCACACGGCCCCCAATTCAATGATCCCTCTCTAGTCTGACCCCCTCCTCCGTTCACCTTCCTCTATCTCTCCTTGAACTAATGCACTCATACAGACTCACACGACATCCACTCCGCTTGAACACATCTGTGAATTATAGAGAGAGCAAAATGATAACCCCACTCCGATCACGCAAGTGTCACTCACCCGATAAAGATAAGCTTGTAATTACTTGCCAAACTATGGCGTCCGATCTGCTCATCTCGGAGGGAGGGCGGTGAGAGAAGAGAGGAGAGCACACGGCTAGCCGCTTCACATCACACCCGACCTCACACTACACTCCCCACCACAGCCTTAAGGCCCCACCGCTCTCTCGAGCATCACGCCGCACAGACACACCTCACACCCCTCGTCTCACAGCCACACACCACACACCCGACACACTCACCCATGTTCTGCTTCCCCACTCCTTATCGCCCACACTCACCTAGGGGGGGGAGGAGCAAGACACCATAAAAACTTTCCCTAACTGGGCATGCGCAGAAATTTGACTCCTACCGCTATCGAGCACATCAAGAAAAGTTCGAGCTCATAACTCACCACCTACGGTAACCCACATCTCGGACATCACTCTCGACCTCAACCTTATGCCTCCCACCTAACTAGAGAGGAGTGCGGGAGGAGTGGCAACGTAGAGCCAGCGCACGCGCGAGTGAGAGAGAGATCGCAAACGAGAGCGCAGCACACCACGCAGTCCTCCACCACTCTCTCCTCTCTCACTCGCGAGGAACTGGAAGCGAGACGAGTAGGAGGAGAGCGCACAGCGTGAGCTGGAGAACGAGTGCCGGTGCGAGAGCCTAAGAATATGCTTCAAAAAATAGCCTCAATTCCTTAACAAAAAATTAGTTTGCTATTCCCCTCGCACAGTCGCTCTACCTCAACTGGAGCATGGACGCGCGCAGTCGCGTCACACGCGTGCGACACATTGGGTAGGTAGAGGATTTTCATAGCTTATTTCCTCCTTCACATTCTCATTGTGTTACATACGGAACGTGCCAGCAACGAACGCAGCCACCCGTTCCCCAGCCCCGCCCGCCGAGCTCACGCCGACGCCCCATCCTCCTCACCAACCACCACCCTCGCGGCGCGCGCGCGCCCCCCGCGCCGCGCGATGACGGTTGACAGCCGCCCCGCGCCCCGGGCCCCCCCCACCAATGTCCCGGACAGGTGTCTATGATTTTTTAGTAATAATTTGCTAAGTGAGGGCGAGCGCCGTACGGACTCGCTTCAAACCTGCCAGTTCTAGCGAGTCATCGATGACTCCCTCGTCTCGTCACCTCTCGCTCACCGGCACTCATGTGAACAGCAGACACACCCCCCACCACCCAATCCGAGTGCGCACCGACTCTCGGCGAGTGTGATGGCGGACGTGGTGGACGTGTGTAGAGAGGGACGACCGCAGGGGGGGAGGGCGAGTGACACCTCGAGGTGGGTGGGTTTGTTCGAACGGATGAGTCTCCTCTCTTCAACACGCACGACGTTGAGACGAGAGCAGCGTGGGCGTGGCCCCCATCTCTCCCACCTCCGGGCGAACAACCCCCCACAATAATTGGAGGGGGAGGAGCCTGTTGAGAGGTGAGTGTGTGTATTTTACTCTTTTATTTGCCAACTAGACGCACTCACGCCCCTCCACCGCCCCTCTACCTCACTCTTTGTCACGCCCTCAACTCATTCTCCATCCTTAGATCCTCCGCAGGCGGGGACATTTCTCTTCGGCAGAGGCGCTCTCCATTCACTCCTCACCCTCCCTCTCCACACCGGTGCACTCACCACCCACACTCTACTCTCGTTACACCACCTCTCCTCTACCGAAGCAATCCTAATCTCTGAGTCAGTTCTTATATTCTTTAGACGACATTAAATAGTCGCTGGTAGGCCCCCTCCCCCCTGCCCCGTCACCACTATTGTCCTTATTCGAGACACTTCGCCGCCCCCCATCACCCCACTCTAACGTCCCCTGTTAGAGAAAGTTAGGTCTTGTTTTTTGTTAATTGTGCGCAATATTGTTTACGCTTTTTTATATATCTCACTATCATGTAGCTGCATGCCGGTATTCTTTGTTTCCGTATTTATTATGCTTTATATCTAACAGCGCGTCATTCTGTTGGGGCGACGCCTCGTCCACTCTTAATCTGACAGTTGATTTCCCCCTCTAGTATATTCATATTGCCGTCCATTCTCCTGGGGGTGTGGGTAGAAGGGTGTGTGCGCGAAATTGTGAGGTACGACGGTCTTATGTTTTTATTAAGCTGAATCTAAAAAATGCGGGAGGCCTCTCACGTCGACCGGGTGCCGGGGGCGGCCGGGGCGACCCCACTTCCGAGGGCGGATAGAGCGACGCCGGGAGTAGTGGTGAGAGAGTGGTTATGAGGGAAGTGTTTTTTTTTAATTTGGCTAAGGGGGGGGGGGGTTTAGTGGGGTAACACATATATTATCTATTCTCTTAATTTGCTTGGATTATTATTTATATTAATACAGAACCCATTATTTGTAGATTCACTCTTTCTTTACGTATACTCATATAATGTTTTTAAAATTTTCTAATATCTTATTAAATTCCTATTCTATATAATCATATGGCTTTTCCATGTTTCATGTATCTAAAGCAAAAAGCATGTTAGAAAGTAGACTCGTTTTTTTTTAATGTTGTTTAACAATAGGTTGCACTTTATATCCTTCCGGGGCTGCTTTGTGAGGCACTTGTAGATTGGGGAGTGAAGGCTACATAGGTGAATGGGGGTTTGTGTGTTTGAGTACGTCTGTGAGCGTCTCTTATGGTTGGACCTATAGTAAGCTGTGATTCGTATATATTTCGATAGCTAGTTATTGTCAATTTCTTAGTTTTTAAATCGAATTGTACAAAGAAGATGATGTGTTAGGTGGTGTCTACCATTGGGTTGTATAAATCACTGCGGGATATTATTATAGGGCGCGCTGAGTTGGGAGAGTATGTATTTTTCTGGTTTTTTTATATGAATGGTGTGCTGAAATTAGGTGAGGATTGGAAATCGTTGTAGGCGCCGCTTCATTTTGTGTAGTTAGGATCTAGTACATGAAGGGGTCGCGCGATTAGTGGGGCAGCACTTGTCACTGGTGGCGGTTATCTTGGCGGACGTGGTGCGGAGGTGGGGGGGGGGGGGGGGGGGGGGGGGGGGGCCCAATAGTGGTAAGGTTGGGTGGTGTGTGGTGGTTCGTGGAATTTTTTACGGAAGGGCCGGAAGATGTTGGGTAAGGCGAGGCTCGTGGAGGGGGCGGGCGTGGGCCAGTGGGTTGCAAGTGCGTTTCATAGATAAAGCTTTGGTGTGAGGTGAGGGTGAAGTTGTGGGTCGTGTTTTTTTGGTTTGTGTGTGTTTGTTCATTTTGACTAAGGAGTATGGGGAGCTGTGAGTAGTTTGGGGCGGGCTGCTGGGTGTTTATTGGTGTAGAGTATCGTAGGTAGGGGCGAAAACGCCGGGAGGGTGGGGGTACTGCGGGGCTTGCATTGGGACGTTGATCCTTAGAGGCGGGTTCTTCAACTAATAGGATTATTTTAATTTTTTGCAAGAGTATCGTTTGAGTTGAAATTTGATTAGGATCGATATTGACAATTAGGATTGCCTGTGGTGGGGTCGCAACGCGGTTGCTATCAACATGCGCCGGATAATGTATAAGGGCAGTTGGAGGAGTAGTATCGTTGTGTTTTTGGTAGATGTGTGTCCAAGAGTGAGTTAGGGGAGGGACTTGGAGTGTATGAGTCGGATTGGTATGGCTGCGTATTGTGTGGTTGCGATGGATCAGGGCAGGGTGATGACAGAACCCATTTAGTGGTGTGCGATGGTGCGGTGGACTGCTTATCTTGAAGTAAGTGTTCCCCGCTGCGCTATAATTATTTTTTGGTGTGTTTAGTTAATATCGGAAAAAATATTTAATCGTCCGGTGGAGGTTGGGTTTATAACGAATTAAAAAATACTCGTGGGCTACCATGTTTATCAACACCAAAGTGAAAATGTTTAGTAAAGTGTTTTTTTAATTTGCTAATTGTTAGGTAGGTTTTAATATCGCTAGTGTTGCATATTATTTAGAAAGTAAACCAAACCCATTATGTGGAGGAGGTCACTGGGGGGGGGTGCTGTAGTCGGGTGTGACGGTTGTAGGTATAGCGTGCAGGTATGTTATTTATGGGAGAATTTTTTCAAAAGTGCTTAGAGAAGGTGTGGGCGTATCTCTTAAGACGAATGTAAAAAGATAGCGGCTGTATCTAGGGCAGTGTAGTGAAAACATATACAAGGTCATATTGTGAGAGGTGGGATGTAGGGTACGGGTTTTGTTTTTATTGCGTTAGATGCGTCGATTCAGGTGCAGCTTTGATTGTGCTCTTGTCGAGGTCGCTTTTCGATTGATACATTAGTGAGTGAGAAGGCTGTATTCAAGTAGTTGGGGGCTTGTGTATATAGTATAGTTGACCGGTTATGGAGTGACCTAGTGGATCCAGGAGGGGTATTTTGAATATGTTTTTCCAACTAGCTATCTTTTATAATTCCTATTTTTAAAAACGAATAAAAAAATACTGTTATTTATAACATGTTTAAAACACCATAATTAAGCCTATTAGAATGTATTGTCTTTATTATATTTGCTAATATTTAGGGTAGATTTAAATCTTTAGTTGCTGGCTTATTTATTTTAGATCTAAACAAACCCATTATTTGCAGCTGTCACTCTTATCTTGACGTTTAGTGGTCCATATAATTATTTTTTCCTATGTTTAACCAACGAAGTTTAAAAAAACCCCCCACCTAGAGGTGCCTTTATTCAACACCATATAATTAACTCGTGGATAGGTAATTGCGTATTTTTTTATTTGTCGTAGATTAGGTAGGCCTATATTCTTTAGGCTGCTTTTTTAATCTTAGTATATATAAAAAACCATTATTCTGTAACTGTCGCTCATATCTTGACCTTTATGTACCCTCTAATAATTATTTTAAATTTTCAAAAATTATTTAATAGATATATTTTTAAAACGAAATTATAAAACTGCTGGTATGCCCACCCTGTTTTATCAACACCTTTAAAATTAAGTCCTGTTTAGAAATGTTATTGTTTTTTTGTCAACTTTTGGCCAAGTATTGGTAGACTTTTATTATCATCATCTTAGGGGTGCGTCTTTTTTATTTCAATATATTGCAAACACTAACCCATTATTGCAGCTGTCACTCTTATCTTGAAGTTGATTTCCCTCTATATACTTATTTTTTTTTCTGAGTCTTTTCTATTAATATTAAAAGATCCTGATTTTTTATATTATCCGACGTTAATAGAATATTAGCGTTGTTTGATGGGTTTTGCCAGGAGGTTGAATAACTATAGCACTCGTATAGTCATATTATATAGAATTAGGCTGTTTATAAATTGGTGTTTTGTTTTTTTTTTTGTAATGTCTATATGTGTAGTGCTGTTTGTATGTTTTTATGATTGAGTGCTTAGTTAGTTTCTATATATTATTAGGTATATTATATACATTGTGAGTTGCCCTATGGTGTTTTATAGATGTCTTTATCTTTCTTGTCGTTTGGACTCTGTTTGATATTTGTAGTCTCTGATTTAATTTGTTTTGTAATATTTTTGAAATAAAATTTTGATCTCTTGTTTCTATTAATTTCTTTGGTATTTCTTGTCGTATAACCCTATATTTAAAAAGATACTTTCGTATTCTATCCTATTTTATGTCTATAAACAATAAAAGGTAGTGTTGATAGCTGGATTATGTGACACGGTCGTTGTTTTTTAATTGTTAGACAATATGTTGCACTTTATAGTTGCTGTCATGTCTTGGCGGTTATTCATTGTTTTAATGGATATCATTTGTATATATGTCGATCAAGTTTAGGATTGGGGGTCTTGTGGTATATCGTTACGTTTTAATGTGATCCTATATAATTATTTTTAAATTATTCAATAGCCTATTATTATTTAAAGTTTCAAAACAGAATTAAAAATTTATAGGCGTTAGGTTTGGGGTTGGTTCTTATCTCAGTTTTCGTTTTAATTAAAAACGTCGCGGAAGTATATATTTTAAGTCTATGTGTATTTAGAGGGATTCAGAGCGTTATTTTAGTTATGTAGTTGGGTGGGTGATGCGGGTGGTTTTTGTGCTAAATATTTATGTGGTTATTATTGTTGCTTAGAACTGCTGGTTAGAGCCTTCGGGTGTGCTTTGAGTGTATTGTAGCGATGGTATGAACCTCATTTGATTGCCAGCTGTTCAGGCTTGATGTTGTGCTGACGTTTAGGATCGTGGCTGCTCTAATATTAATTTGCTGTGGGTGTTTGTGTTTCTGCCTTTTTTAGGCGAATTTTAAAAATAGATCACTCGGTGAGGGGCGTGCTGATGTGTGGGAGGGTGCGAATTACGGCTATGAGGGATGAACGTTAGCTGCGCTTTGGACGGGAGGTAATGTGTTTCTTTTATTTATTTGTTTATGCGTTTCCTATATGAGGTAGTGGCTGTTGTGTTTATGGCTTTAGTATCGTTTTTTTCTTATTGGTTTCTTTGCTTTTTGAAATTTCTTATATATCATTATTTAAAAAGGATTGCACTCATCATTAGTATCAGTGCCGTGAATCAGATCTTGATCGCTTTTTTTTTTTACATATCTTCTGCTTCTATATAAGTATGGTATTGTTTTTGGTATAAATTTCTAATGTGTTATATACAGTTTAGATATGTTTATAAGCTGTTGATTGTTATGAATTATATCTGTTGCCCATCTGCGGGGGGATGGGGGGGGGGGAGGTTTGTTTTTTATAGCCTTTATAATTAAGAAGCCTTTATATAATTCTCTTTTTTGGTAATTGTGTCCTGAATTATTTAGGGTAGATCTTTATTTATTTATTTATTATTTATGGTCTTGTCGTTATTTTTTATTTCCTATGGTTTATATCAGAACATTAAGGTCCCTGTATGTTTCGGCGGAGGTTCTGTCATTCTTATCTTTAAGTGTGAGTGGCTCGTGCGCTCTATGTATTTTGGAGTGGGTGTGGTTTTTTTTTTTGTAAGTGTTCTAAAATTGTTAATTCTTCTTATTTATTGTAGGGAATGCGAATATAAAAAATACCTTCGTAGTTTGCTCTTTTTTTGACTAAATATATAAGCAGCCGGATATGGGTTTTTTGTTTGTGGTTTGAAGTTTATATTATCTTGTCTATATTGGTTTTTTGTGTCTATATTTTTTTTGTTAATTTGTTAATTGTTTTTTTCTGGTATTTTTAATTTGGGTTTATACTGCTTATTTATAACATATTATTTTTTAGATATTTATAATAAACCTCATTTATTGAATTCTTTACCAAGTAAATTAAATGAAATTGACGTTATGGGTATCTTTCGAATAAATGTTTTTTCTTAAAATTTTCTCTATTTAAATTTACTATTAAATTTCATATCGGTCTTAAAATCTAATTTTGTATGATATATATATTTCGTGTTACATTGCTAATTCAGTTAGCAAAACAATAAATCATGTTATTATATGCTAACATTCTTGTTGTTTTAGATTTTGTTAAATATATATATTTAATTCACTTTTATTTATTTTCTTTCTTGCTTTGATTTTTTCTTTCTTTTATGCAGCATTTAGTTATGAGTGAAAAGCTACATGTATATTATTTGGTTCTGTTAATATTTTATCTTTATTGCTGCCTGTAAAATATTATTATTTTAAATTGTTCATTCTATTTTTCTATTAATCTATTTTTTAATTCGATATTTAAAAAATATTCTATGGGCGTACATGTTATAAGAGAGTCATGCCTATATATGAAGATTTCTGATGCGTAGCATATGTAGGTTTTCATTATATGATGGATGTTGCTATTATTATTGAAGGTTAGATGTGTTATAGTATCTCGTTTTTTAGGCTCTTTTTTATTTGCCACTCTCACCTGGATTACAAACGCATTATTATGCTAGGTTCTTGTCAACTTGGTGTTTTGGGGGGGGCATTATCTTACTGTATTGCTTCTTCAATTATAATTAAATTTTGTCTTTTTAATTAAAACGAATTCTAAAAACAGGTGCGTTGAGGTGGCCATGTTTATAAAAGGCGGAGCTCGGGGGGGGGGCAATAAGGGGTGAGAGGACCTGGTGAGGCAAGGTATTGTCCGTTTTTTCTTGTAGGTTTAGTATCTCGTTTTAGCTGCTTTTTATTTAGAAATATAATCAAAACAACTTATTTGTAGCTGTCGCTCGATCTTGACCTTTATGTGCCCATCTATAAATATTTTAAAATTTCAAAAATGGGTGATAAAAAGTTGAAATTTTTAGACTATATTATACATCTGGTAAGGGGGGGGGGGGGTGCACGGCGAGGTGTTTGTATCTAAAGCTCCGGGGGAAATACGATTTAAGGGGGGTCGCTGTGGTGTGGTATGAGGAAGATATGCTTGTTGGTGTGTTTGTTATTTGGGGTAATCCAATATTTACGGGGGGGGTTATAGGACTTTAAAATCGTTTAGGCTGTCGTATTTTTTATATTTGCTAATAACAAACAAACTGTCAATTTATTAGCAGCTGTCACTTCTTTATTTCTTTAAATTGACAATTGATTTCCCCTCTTACTAGGGAGTATGGGGTGGTTTTTGAGATTTTCAAAGTATTTAGTGAGAAATGCTGAGTGGGGTGGTGGAAGAGAGAGAGTGAGAGAGAGAGATACTCGTAGGGGTCCGGTGGGATCGGGGGTGGGGATAGACACGGGCGGATGGTAGGTGAGAGAGAGGGTTGAGGAGGGGTAAGTGTGGTTTTTTCAATTGTGCTTAGATGATTGAGGGGGTAGGGGGGGTTGTTATAGTCGTTTTAAGGGGGGGGGCGGCGGTATTATTGTAGATAGGTAGGGGGGGGGGAGAGCGAGAACGGGGGAGGGGGGCCAATTCTATTGTATAGTTTCACTCTTTTCCTTGACGTGTTGATGGTGATAGTGGGGGTGGGGTCTATATTTTGTTTTAAAAAATTTTCAAATTGACTTCAAACTTAAAAGGGAGAGAGAGAGAGAGGAGTGTGAGAGAGAGATAGGCGCGAAGCTGAGAGGGGGCGCGGGATTGGGGGCGTGGATCGGAAAAGACCAGATAAAGCATGTTATGAGATGGTAGAGCGGGGGTGCGTTTTTTTAATTTGTTAAACAATAAGGGGGGGTGCACATTAATTAGGCCGGGGTTAGGCTTGGTCGTGTGTGAGCATTTAGAGATATAGGAGTACAACAATGGTTTTTTATAATTTTTGCATGTTAATTTTCTGATTATGATAATATCAATGATGTTTATAGTTTCTGCAGGTCAAATGATAGAGCCGCCTTGAGAGAGAAAAATGAGGGCCAAAAACGACAGACAGGCACTGTTAAGAGACACTGGGGTTTGGGGTCATATATTAAGGGGCGGGCATACTAGAGTAGGGGGGGGGGGGGGGGGCGTTGGGTTGGTTTGGTGTTGAAGGTTGCGTAATGTGAAGGTATGATTTTTAAATCATTTAGCTGCTTAATTTTTATTTAATCTAAAAAAAACATTAGCAGCTTGTACTGACGAGCGTTTGCCAAAATAACCGTTTGTTTGGGAACGATTTTGAATTTCGATACCAGTATTATTAAAAGCTAATTTTTTAACGCGTTATAATTAATCTTTTTAAATTGTTAATATTAAATTTAAGGTTTATATCCTTAGGCTGCGTCATTCTTAATGATACGATTCTACTTTGCCCGAAAGTCGGCTATTTCTATAATATGACATTTATACGATGATTTTATATCATTATTTTTTTTTTAATTTTCAAAGAATTGATAAATCGATTTTTAAAAAAATTCAAATATACTATAGGTGTCTACTACATTTATACACCATGATTAAGCCCAATAAAAAATAAGGCAATTAAAAAGTTATTTGTTTTGTATTATTTAATCCTAATATTTAAGTAGGCTTTATATCGTTAGGCTGCTTTTTTATGTAGATATAAACAAACCCATATGGGGGGGTGGGAGCCTGTCACGGTTATCTGGAGAGTTTATGTGGGGGCCCTCCGAGTGAGGATGTGCGTTTTTTTGTTTAATTTTGCAAAACTCTAAGTTCTATTTTAAACGTAAATGAATAATATCCTGTAACGCGACCGGGGGGGGGATTGGTTTAGTGGCGAAGAGGGGCCATCGGGTAATATTAACGCGTTAGAAAGTTATTTTGTTTTCTATAATTCTTGATGATATTAAGGTATGCTTCATATCGTTTAGGTGCTTTTTATTAGATGTAACAATTGATTATTGGTGATTGCAGCGAAGGTGGATCGGAGCAAGGTGGGGAGGGAGTTATAGATTGGT
>JABUQX010019097.1:92500-101979 GCA_015478945.1 Trachelipus rathkii
TCCTCTCTTCTATATATATATATATATATATATATATATATATATATATATATATATATATATATATATATATATATATATATATATATATATATATATATATATATATATATTTTATATCTATATATTATATATATATATATTATATATCTATATATAATACTCTTTATATATATATATATATATATATATAAATATATAAATATATATATAATATATATATATATATATATATATATATATATATAAATATAAATAAATATAATATATATATATATATATATATATATATATATATATATATATATATATATATATATATATATATATATATATATATATATAATATATAATATTTAATATATATATATATATAATAGTAGCGTGTAGGTTGGGGAAAAAATGATGACCCAAATTTTTACTCCATATTGGAGGTCTCACTTGGGGTAAAAAATGATAACCCAATTTTTACCTGCCCTTGACCTTTTCTGACCGCCACGTTGTTTCCTGAGGGTGATTTTACCTGCCCTTGACCTTTTTTGGCCTTGACCTTGACTGACCTTGACCTTTTTTTGGCCTTTACCTTTTTGGGCCTTGACCTTTTTTTCGACCAACCCTTTGGTCTTCCATGGGTCATTTTTGGCCCACGGTATTTTTTGGCGACCCTAATTTTTTGGCAACCCTAATTTTTTGGCAACCCTAATTTTTAGCACCCTTTCGAAGAAAGGGTGCGCCAAACGGTTGCGTCAGCAACCGTTGTACGTATTACCCCCCCTATTTTACGCCCCCTAATTTTTTTCGACCGTGGGCAATTTTTGCCCACGGTAATTTTTGATCTTCCTTTAGGGGCTTAGCCCTTTTTGATGTCGTTACCTTGTTTGACCATGATATTTCGACCAGCCCTTTGGTCTTCCATGGGTCAATTTTGGCCCACGGAAATTTTAGGCTACCCTTTGGTCTTCCATGGGTCAATTTTGGCCAACCCTAATTTTCGACCCCCCTTTTTTCGACCGTGGTCATTTTTAGCCCACGGTAATTTTTTGTCTTCCGTGGGTCAATTTTGGCCCACGGTAATTTTTGGCTACCCTTTGGTCTTCCATGGGTCATTTTTTGCCCACGGTAATTTTCGACCAACCCTTTGGTCTTCCATGGGTCATTTTTTGCCCACGGTAATTTTCAACCAACCCTTTGGTATTCCATGGGACAATTTTTTGCCCACGGTAATTTTTGATCATCCTTTAGGGCTTAGCCCTATTTTTTGGTGGTTCTTACCTGTTTGACCAATGATATTCGACCTTAAACCATTTTTTTTTTGTAGCGCATTATGTGTACCATTGGGGTCAGTTTTGTTTTGTTTGGCCTCATGCGGTAATTTTTTGGGCTTCCATTAGGGCTTAGCCCTATTTTTGACGTCTTTACCTTGTTTGAACATGATTTTGTCCTTGACCTTGCCATATACCATGGGTCAATTTTGACCCACGCTAACTTGATGGCTTTGATGGTTCCCAATCACCGTAAGAAGTATCTAGTGATGTTCTATGAGTATTAGATGAGTGCCAGGTGAGTGCCAGGTGAGTGCCAAGTGAGTGCCAAGTGAGTGCCAATGAGTGCCAATGAGTGCCAAGTGAGTGCCAATGAGTGCCAAGTGAGTGCCAATGAGTGCCAAGTGAGTGCCACATAGTGCCAACTGAGTGCCACTTTTTTCAAGCCTTTTCTAGCCACCCCTTAGCCTAGAATAGCCTAATATGGGTGTCTACCCCTAGGTAATAAGGTATGAGGAATCGAATGGTGTACATTACAATCTGGTAGAATGCTTCCTACTACGAGTTAGTATTTTTATAACACTTATAGCATGACAGAATATATATCTAAAGAGTTACACAGTTGAGACAGTGATCGCAAACGTTTCCGAGTCCGAGTCCGCGTCCGCAGGTCAGCCCCTCCGCGAAACCGTCGCCGCGTGCGCCCGCAGGCGCAATATTACCGTCGCCGCGTGCGCCCGCAGGCGCAGTATTTCCGCGTTCCCGCCGCCGCGTGCGCCCGCAGGCGCAATATTTCCGCGTAACCGCCGCCGCGTGCGTCCGCAGACGCAAAATTCCCGCGTGAACGAAAAATATGATATCAATGTAAACTATTCAAAGAAGTTCGTTTCAAATATACTATGAGTCATTCATTTTTACTACAATTGTACGAAATTTTATTAAAAACATATACTTTACATACCTTAAATCAGTAAATCAGTAAATCAATAGAGGTGTTATTACCTAACACCTAGGGGATTAGTATGCTTTTGTTTTACTGCTTTACTGCTTTAACTCTCTGCTTTACTGCTTTAACTCTCTGCTTTACTGCTTTAACTCTCTGCTTTACTGCTTTAACTCCCTCCTTTACATACCTTAAAGCAGTAAATCAGCATAATTCAATAGAGGTGTTACCTAGGGGATTAAGGTAATGCTTTGTTTTAAACTGCTTTAAAAGCTGTTTTAACTTTCTGTTTTACTGCTTTAACTTTCTGCTTTACTGCTTTAACTTTCTGCTTTACTGCTTTAACTTTCTGCTTTACTGTTTTAACTCTCTGCTTTACTGCTTTAACTCTCTGCTTTACTGCTTTAACTCATATACATTACATACCTTAAAGCAGTAAATCAGTAAATCAATAGAGGTGTTACCTAGGGGATTAGTATGCTTTTGTTTTACTGCTTTACTGTTTTAACTCATGTTTTACTGCTTTAACTTTTTTTATTTTTGTTTTAATACTTTTTATTTATTATTTCTATTTTTATTTTTGTTTTAATACTTTTTTATTTTTAATGTAAGAATAAAATCACAGAGTTTCTGTTATATAAACATTTTATTTTAATAAAATTGTACGAAATTTTATTAAAACCTTTTTATATATATGAGTTTTAAGGGAAGTAAAATCGCGTTTTTTCATTTTAAAGCATTTATTACATAATCAGAAACTATAAAATCATTGACATACAAATTTTTAGCATCAAATATATTTACAAGTTTATTAAAACATACATTATTTAAAAAACATATAATGAAATAAATACAATAGACTCCACATAAATTGGAATATAAGGGTTGAACAGGGTAAGACATAGTTTTTACACAGCTTACATTATTATATTTTAAAAATAAGGTAATATAATGATTATTCAATATAAATTGTAAGTTCAAAGAATCAATTATGTGAACAGTATCGTTTTTTGCTCTATAAACGGAAATCCAATGTCCTGTTGAGGTGATGTGACGAGGCAGTGTATTGAATATGAAGCAGGTATCCTTCTCCAACTTTACAGAGTTTATTTCGTTAATAGCAAAGACTCCTATAAATCGTGGTTCGTTTTTAAACACAGTTTTTATTTCTTCTTCATTCAACTTTAATAATTCAAAAGTATGTTGCGTACTCTGTCAATTTCAATGAGTTGAGGATGCTCAAGATAGACCACTACAGTGATGGGTGATTGTAGAATCGATCCAAAAGAGAGATTTAGTCCTAGGGTGCCCTTTCTCAAAATGTTTAAATGATAGCGTTACAAGCTGAAAGGTCTGCAGTAAGATCATAGGCGTATAAATTACTATTCTTTGCGTATTCTTCAAGATTTAAACCTGTCCCGCTATCATTACATGATACAGTATTGGCTATTAAGTCGTAAAAAGGTCGAGTACAGAGAGATAGGTCTCCGTTGTATAACATTTCATAATCACGTCCGTGAGGCAGTCCATTCACATGTAAACTGATACCTCTAAGGCCGAAAGGTGTGAATTTATAGGGTGACTTTTTATAATTTCCGGAGTAGGCTTCATGTTCCACAATTCCTATTATTACTTTCTGTGGTAAATTTCCGTTCACAATGTTAGGGATATTGATACTCGATAAGCCTTGAG
This sequence comes from Trachelipus rathkii, assembly GCA_015478945.1. Classification (NCBI taxonomy): domain Eukaryota; kingdom Metazoa; phylum Arthropoda; class Malacostraca; order Isopoda; family Trachelipodidae; genus Trachelipus; species Trachelipus rathkii. Next base: position 96,398 of record JABUQX010019097.1, read on the forward strand.
TGAAATTAAATATCTTGGTTTCAACCCTCTTAATAGGGTACTTTGCTGTAGTACTCAAAAGCGAATTTTCAATTTCCAAATGACGCTGTGGTGATAATTTCACTTTTCTGACATAGAGATAAGCCTCCAACAGTTTGAAAACAGGTTCTGGACATACCGTTGTAGCAGTAGGCTTACTTTTTATTTTAAGAGCAAATTTAGGATTTGACCGTGATAAAATGATTCTAGTATCTACAGATGGTAGAATGAGTCTTTCTTGAGAGAAGATGTCGCCATTTAATCGACCGTAAAATTCATAAGTATTATTTATGACTTTAGCTGCTTTATCTATATGTGCAGCTTCATCTTTGAAGCTATAAAAACCACATGATTTGAGATGAGACTGTTTAGCGTCGTCTGAATAATTTAACAAATGTTCTATATAGCTTCTATAAGGATAATTAGCCGCTGATGCACCTAGTGAAGTTCCGTTAAGATAGACTTCAACCTGGGTGAAACATGTATACAGGAAATTTGATTCTGTATATACTATATGGTCATCACCCGTAGGAAGATCTGTACCATCAGGTTTTGTCAATTTCGTTTTTACATATAAAAACACATTAGAGGGGTCTAGGTATTGATCAGAAGTACCTGGAATATTGAACTCTAGAGGAACATCTGTATTGGTAATTGAATGCAAAGGATTAATACTGATAAAGTTGGACTCGCTAACGCTAATCTGTGTAGGGTTCATTGAGAAGAGATCCAATTCACTCTTACAACAATCAGGACTAGAAGGATGAAGGAAATGCATCTTGTATGTGCGAGCGCTGGCCGTATAATGAACATTTTCATGAAAAACCTTACTTATATACACACATCGTATAAAAGTTATCAGTTAGTAATTAAATAGCAAATACATCAATACATTTTTTCTTTAGAGGTTTTTTTCCGCTTAGTCTTTTTCTTTATGACAATCTTCTTGATCCCTCGACCTTGTCCTGACATTTTACGTCTTATTTTACGCTTAACATCATCCAACATCTCATCTGAAACATCGGCTATACGTCTTTTTAATGCTGTACGAGGATTATTTCCTGCAGCAATATCTTGAATAGTATGCAAACCTGTTCTTATAGCTTTTTTACCTATATATTCCCCGCCTCTCCTGAGTAGAGGCCTTGCACTTCTCCATAGCTTGGCAAAAAATCCACCAAGGCCATACCCCCTCTGCATTTTTGTTCCCCTGAATACCCTTTCTTCGTCCATTATTACAGGAGTATCTTTCTTATACTATCTTTACACTGTGAGAGTATGTTAAGGAATGAAAAAAATATATCTGACACCTCTTATATATATTCCATTATCCTGTAATTACTGCATCTGCTTCTTTCTAATATGAACTTTGCATAACAATGCGCCGTATGTAAAGGGAAAAGGATTTCCTTCTACATCTTTTATATGCACGCGTACAGAGTCAAAATTTGATCTATTCAGAGGTAGATAATGAACATTAGGGAATGTTATAACTTTACTCTCTTGGGAAAATATACTACTCTTAATAAAGGAGCTTTAGTATTACCTACATATTGATGATCAATTATATTTGTATATACATAAGCCATACCTGGATGATTGAGCATCTCGGATGGGGTACATGTATAATGTAGTACTCGATCTGCTTCATCTTTTAGTTCATGTGGAGTCATGCGGTTATTCTCCACAGATAGTATAACCCTCTTCAACATAGTAGGGATATCATGAAGAATATCCAACTCAGCATCACGTCTACGAATATGTTTACGCTGCCATGGTGATCGTTCGAGAAAAAACATGTCCCGGTCTCGTAGGTTTACATTTACTTTTGAACTTAAAGATATTATTACTTTATCTTCATAGGTACGCAATTCAGTTTTGTATACCAAGTCCTTACACATAATACTCATATCAAAGAGAACGTTTAAATGACTAAAAATAGCAGGCACCGATTTAAAATATGACCTCCGCAAAGTAAATTCTTCAAAGAAGTATTCTTTTGTAGCAAATGTTGTCGTATTCATCTTTTTGGCAATTGTAGTTCTTTTCAGAAAACGAGTATTTTCCGGTTGTAATATAGTTTCAACACATTCTACACTTCTGTACACCCCCATCCAGAATAGATTGTGAGGTAAATTTTCTATGTCCGTATTTAATATCATTTCACATAATCCTACTTCGTATGCCTCTCTTTCAAGCTGTATAGGATTCATTAGCACAGTTGTGAAATCAGCTAGTGTATTATCAGGATGTAAATCCGTGGATGCTGAAGATGGCAGAGTTAAATAAAAGTGATCTACACTCTCCATGATTATAATATCAACTGATTAATGATTCTTAACTTCACTTGCTTTTATATAAGTATTAAACTTGGCAGGATATCCCCTCCATTTCACAAGTAACTGCTTATTTTTTCCTTTACCTCTCGTAGCTAATATTTTTTCAATTTTATATTCGTGAGTTGCAGGATTGAACCTTACTTTTTGTATTTCCTGTTTATAAAATCCGCCTTTTATTTTTTCACCATTTAAATCTTCCAGATAATATAACTTTAAACTATCACGACTGAATGGCTGGATATTGTGGACTTTAAAAACTTCCGTAGTCCAACCGGCTTCATAGCCCTTTCTGAATCTTTCTGCTGTTCGAGATACTCTTACATAATCGTTTACCTTTATTCCTGAATTATCTTTTATTTTGTTTTCTTTTTTACCCATATACGCCATACGTCCTCTAGTTTTTGACATCTCTAAAGGAGTTGTTTTTATACTTCTATGGTAAGACCTGTTATAAGAATAAGCCAGATCGTCCAGTATATCAATATATTTAAAAGTATTCATTTTAGTAAAATACCTATGCATGCGTTCTTTAATAGTACGTTGGACTCTTTCAACTATTGCCGCTTTGTTTACGGAAAATGTATTGTAATAGCTTATACCATACTCCCAGAGCATCTCCTGAAACTCTCGCCCCTTGAATTCCATTCCTGAATCTGTCCAGAATGATTTAGGTGTTCTCCGTTCGTCCTCTATAATTTCAAGTACAGCATCGGCGACTGTAGCTGATATCTTTTAAGGGTTTCAACCACAAGTATCTAGAGTATACGTCAATTGTAAAAAGTATATATTGAAAACCTTCATTATAAGAGCTGTATTTAATCATTTCCGTTAAATCTAACTGCCATATGCTATCGAGCTGCGTAGATATGGTTTTCCGTGTAGGAAATTTTTTTCTTACAGGTTTATGTAGAGTAAATGCCTCTTCACCCTCCAAATATGCTTTTAACTCTTTTTTCTCAATATTAGGATTCCTTAAAGCAAACCTAGTGAATCCTCCAAAACTATTTGGCTCCCTCAGATTGAAGTAATACTTATCAACTACCTCCTTCGCCTCCATGTTGTCTACTGACACATATGTAAGCGTATATATATATATTATATATATATATATATATATATATATATATATATATTTTATATAAAAATACATATATTATATATATATATATATATATATATATATATATATATATATATATATATATATATATATATATATATATATATATATATATATATATATAAATAATAAAAATGTGATATTAGGTCACAAGGGATAAAGAAAGAGAAAAAGATTTAAAATAACATTTATTTATACACAAACATTACAACTAAATAAATATGTGATAATGCATAATTACGATTTAATCCAACTAGGCCTATTATAAGGTGTTTTTCTTGTTCGTCCTCTGGTAACACGTTTAAATTTATCTGATGCGTAAGAAGTGCCTGATGGACTTGAATCAGGTCTTGGCGTAACGGGAATATTATCTAAGTCTGCTAATCGCGTTGTATTTAAGATTAAACTTCTGGGAAAATTAATAGTCTGAAGTTCTTGCGTGATATCATTCCATCCTTTTACAGGCCCTTTCTTCCAGTTACGTGAGAGATCAGCTATCAAATCCACAATATTTGATCCTTTAACTATTTCATCATCAATTACGATCTGCCCTGCTTCATTCAAAGTTAATTGGTCTTTTAAAATATTATATAAAGCTATTCCTGATTTACGCACTCTAATAGGTAAGCTCTCCTCTAGGATATTTTTAAATTTATCTTCATTTTTCACTTCAAGTTTTACTTCATTAGGAATATCTACATTATCGGCTAGCGGAATACGTAGGGATGGATGTAGGTGCATGTCTTTAAGATCTATCAATTTTTGTATGGCATCCTGGTATAAGAGGCGTTTCTCATGGATGTTAACGTCTGAATTTAATATCCTGTACACTTCTTTCTCATATTTGGTTATCTGTTCAACTTTAGGATCATATAAGCTAGGAGGTAGAGGCTGCTGAAAAGCTAATGAATCGTTCACAATATAAGGATTCTGCTGGTGCAGCTGTTGCTGCTGATGTGAAAGAGGATGTAATGTCAATGCATTGGGTTGTAATATTTGCGTGTATGGGGGCTGTGAATGATGAAACTGTGATTGTGGATTTTGCACAGTGTGCTGCAATAACTGGCTATATTGAGGTTGATGATGAATCTGAGGAACTGAATTCTGTACAGATGCTGTATTATTATACTTCATTTTCTCATACTCATTATATGGAAGTACAGCAACCTTCTTCATTACGGGGACAACCACTTAGTTATCAGTGGAGCTATAACGGAGAAGAGTAATGGCAGGAATACCCCTCCTCCTCTCTGTAGTAACTTCTTTTTATTTTTCAAATTTTTAATGTTGAGGGAGAGTTTTTTAATGATGTTTCTATAACGGCGTAGCTTTACCTTCTGAGGCCTGTTTAAAGGAACATTTCCTTTTATAAGATTTAAACAGACTTCACATACACACTGGATGAATTTCTCATCCTCACTAATTAGTTTACGTTTTTCAGAAGGTTTCAGCTTTTTAAATTTTTTTATAAGAGGTAAATACTTTGCAACTAGAGCACTCATTATTCAGGTATGTATACAGTTTCTATCTCATAGGGCAGAATGTTGGTACGGAGCAGCACTCTGTGCGTGTTTTTGGGATGAAGTTCACACATCAAATAACCGTGTGGGATCGAAGTAACCTCTTTATATACTTTTAAGAACTCTTTCCTTTGAAGGGGAAACATTTGAGTTGCCAATACATTAATTTGACTCATGTCTCTTCTCTGGCCAAACAACAATAAATACTGTGTGTTTAATAGAACCTTGCATATGCTTGCTTTGATGAAAAATATTCTGTGTTATGAAAACACAGAGATATTATGATGGTGAGAATAACTGTGAACGCTTCCTGCTAATTTCCAAAATTCAATTTGTGCATTAATCTATCTAATATAATAATTTTTGTTGACCATGTATAATTGTCCAGCGATCTAATATCGTATATGCCTTCATGAAAATGAACACATCTTTATATTCTTTAAATTTTTCTGATAAACATTATAACACCATATTATTTTACAGGTGGCTTGTTCGAAAATCTCCATTCTCTTTAAAATATTTATAATAGAAAGGTTTTTATCCACAGCCTGTCCGGACCAAGCTACAAGACATGTAAGCCGACTT
>JABUQX010019098.1:0-2500 GCA_015478945.1 Trachelipus rathkii
CATGCTGTGACATGGGAATTTTACTATAATTATCATCTAGCTGAATCAAAGGAATATCGAAAGCTAGAGGATGTTGTTCACCACTAACGTGGTGTGACTGTATCCTAGTTGGTTCAAAATTAGCTGGAATGTTAGCTCTTTGATCTTGGTGAACTAACATTTCTTCTACTAACTGTGTGTCCCTTTTAACTCTGGACAACATATCCTTTAACATTGGAGATGGCAATAGCCGATCTGAAGGCATATTTAATATTTCTTTGAGATCATCAGCGCCACCTTCTGCGCCTATGCATGTTTCCGATTGTAGGGATTGATGTGATCCCTGTACATCCACATTTTGAGCTGAGGTACCGGAATGATTTTCCGTACCCATTTCTTTCAGTGGATCTTGATCCAATTCCAAATCCAATAAACTTGGTGTTTCTTTGGTAAGATTATGTTCCATTTTAATAAATCAAGAAAACCAAATAAGAAATACTGTTACTTCTCCTTTGAACGGAGAAAACCAATTAATAATAAGAACGAAGGTGCGGAAAAAGTGATGGCGTAGTGAACAGAATCACCCGCAAGCGCGGCCACCCGAACTAAAGACACTCAGGTCCCTGTTCGGGCGCCAATTAAAATAAATGTGGGTCTATGTAAGGGGAAGTAACGTCCACGGAATTGCGTTATTCCCCTCAATATATATTTGAAGAAAAATGATTATGAAAAAATTCAATAAATGAACAATAACAATTTACAACTACCTTCAATGAGTTAGCTTTTGTTCCTGATGGATGATGAACAAACTTCAACTTGAGTACAACTACAACGTCGGATAGCGAGACATTCGAAATTAATCTAACGTAGGGTATGTTCGCTGGACCTGAGGATTAGAGCGAGTAGCCACGTAACCTCAGGGGTGTAGAATTCATCCAAGACGCCAGACTCAATAAGATCTTTTTGTTTTTTACTCTCTTAATACACTAATAAATCGTTTATGGTAGTTCAGGTAGATCAGAATATATTTAATGATTTAATATAAAAATAATAAATATTAATAATAAAGAAAATAAACTCCGGGATAATGAAAAGGATTCTGTATAGAACAACTTTAATGTGAAAAGGTTAACGACAAGAGATTAGGGGTCATGATATAGGGTCCCTATTAAAGGTAAGATTTAAGCTATGTTTTAACTGGTTTCGAAATAAGAATAAATAGAAATGCAACAAGCCTAAAATGCTGTTTAAACTATGAAAGAGTTTCACGAAAATAGGAATTAATTCGACGCCCGAGCAAAAGTGTGGTGTCGTGTTTGTGAAATACACTCAACAATCGCTATACTTATCTTTGATATATATATATCCTGCTTCCAAATGAAAACTGCAGCGGTTTTTAAGGCGAACTTTAGATGAGTTCTTAGGAAGATTATCTAAAGTGGCAGAATCACCGGCTTTTTTCAACTCTTCTCTTTTGGCCGCATCAAGTTCAACTATATTTTCTCTTTTTAGTTGACGCTTTATTGACAATTCAAATGACAAATATTCTATATAGTAGTTTCATAAAACAGTTTCTTCATATCAAGTATGTGTTACGAAGTAAGTTTGAAATTCTTTTTTAGTTTGTACAGTTGCTTCAATCCCACGATTAGTTAAGAAATTAGTTTTCAAGGCTGGTCATCAGCCCAAGAACGTTTATGACAATTTTTTTTAACGGTTGATTCAACCCAGAGCTGTTTTAGACCAAAGACTGCTCACACAGTTATCTTCAAGGTCCGAGATTATTCACAGTTGGGTCTTAGCCCAACAACAGTTCCCTATTAACAATAAATATTTTTAGTTACAATAATTTTTATCTAGTTTTAATCAATTTCTTTTATTTGAATTAGGTTTTAACATACCCTGTTGTATTAATATGTAAACATCCACGAGGGGAACTATCTCATCTGTTGGATCTTCAGTGTTTGATCTGCTTGTTGTAGAATTCTGAACTTCTGCAAGATATATGATGAGTGTATAAGTATTTTCCTAGATTCTTTCTATACCATTTAATATCTTTTATATTATTTAAATGAATTATTTTACATTAATTAAATTACACTAATTTCTATTCCTTTACAGATTTACACACACCTGTGACAATAATTCGGTAGCCCAACTGAATGATAAACGAATCAACTTCGGTACAGAGTTCAATCCACGATTCACAATGTTTTTACAGTTGGAGAATTAATAAATAAAATATTCTCCCATGAAAAATAACTTATGAATACAAATTAAATTTTATGAATACAAACTATTAATATCATGAAAACAAATTTACAAATATTTCATCAGTACTTCTGCAATACATAACATCGATTAGTATATTCTTATTTTATAAAGGTTTTGATATAACTCAGAATACAAATAAATATAATAATGAAAATTTTGATAATAATATATTATATATCACAATCATAAGAAATCCACATTAGGCTCAGGTTCCATAGAATGAGAGAACAGCTCATTTAATTATATA
>JABUQX010019098.1:7500-10747 GCA_015478945.1 Trachelipus rathkii
AATCTGATTCTTCCAATGAATCATACATCAGAATATTTTTTCTTGCAGCTTCTGCAGCTTTCCGCTTAGGCCGACTATTTTGAATATCTCTATCAGCTGGCGTTGATGAACTTCCAGCATCCGTCGCAGACGTAGAAGGGGGGTTTACCCCCTCCAGGAATATTTAATGATGGATCTGCTGGAAGGACAGGGACTGTGTTTGACGATGAGGGTGTTGAACCACTATGGGTCAAAGAAAGCTCTAGGGGATACAAATATTTGACTGGATACAAGCTGACTTGTCCCCCAGGAGTCCTGACGTACACCGATCTGACTTTATTGTCGTCGCCGATTATAAGATCTACGACTATCCCCATACGACCTGGTAGAGATCTCTTCCAGTCTCTCTAAGACTGAGAAGGTACTCATTGTACCACCTAGTACGAAATTCTTCGAATTTTTCTGAAGAATATTTGAGTGACTTTACTAGCTCTTTCTGAGCCGAAGTTGAGTCCCAGGACTGATTATTTGACCCAGCTCCGGGTAACGCCATAGCGGTTTTTGACAAGGGTTTGATGAAATCGTTGGGAGTAAGAGGTAATATCTCATTTGAACTGGTGGTGTAGGTGAGCGGACGTGAATTTATAGCATCAGCAATATCTGACAATATCGTAATGAAGTCGAAATAATTCAACGAGGAACGTCCAATTGTTTTGAATAAACAATCCTTCACCACACGTATTAACCGTTCCCACTGGCTTCCTACCCATGGGCTATACAGAGGAATTCGCTTATGCGAAATCTGATTTTTTCGTAAAAACTCACTTCCATTTTCGGATACGAGGAAAGTTCCTAAGAAATCAGTTCCTTGATTGAAGGAGCGCGCGTTGCCGCTATAGATGCAATCAGGCACTCCGAAACGATTAACAAATCGTTGAAACGATTGAATAAATGATTTAGATGACATGTCATCTATAAGGTCTAAATAGACCGCACGAATATTAAGACAGGTGTAAATGAGTATGAACATTTTTTGGGCTGGGCCAGAGCCTTTGACTTTGAAAATGAGTATGAACATTTTTTGGGCTGGGCCAGAGCCTTTGACTTTGACCCACCAATGTTTGGTGTAGTCAACACCTACATGCTTAAAAGGCCTGAATAATTCCACCTGGTCTTTTGAATAATTGGTGAAGCGTTTGTACCGAAAAGCAAAACTATTGAACTTTTTGCAGATTATGCATTCTTGCAAAACATTTTTGATAGAGGTACGCGCTGATGTCACCCAGAAGCCTTGGAGCCGTATATTTGTAAGAGTGGCTTGTATGCCTAGATGCTTGCACTTATGATGAGCATCTCTAATGATTAACTTGGTGAGGTGGTGACTTTTTGAGAGCAAGATGGGATTAAGTACATCATAATTGTAATAATTGCATCTTGACAAACGACCTTTGCTCCTGATGAGATTATTTTCATCCAAGAACAAGTTCAGATTATTTACCAAGTCCGGAACTTGGCCTGTGAAAGGATTATTATTTTTAATCTCTTCTAAAAATTGAAGCTCTTTCGAGAATGATTCTTTTTGCATTGTCTGTAGACAATACAGACGTGCTTTTAAATCATGATTAATTGTCACGCCTCTTGACAGGGCTCCAAACTGGAACAATAAAGCTACTACTCGATATAGCTTGTGCAAATTTGAATATTTGGACAACTCCACCACAGGAAGGTTCATTGCCACCTTGAACAACAGCAAAAACAGGAGATGCTGTTTCCAGTTCAGCAGATGGCCAGTAAATACTATTTAAAGAGAGCCATTTTGGCCCTTTTGCCCAGAAGGACATGTTCTTTTGGAACTCTTTGAATGAAATACCTCTGGTCAGAAGGTCCGCTGGATTATCTTCTGTTCTGACGTATAGAAATTTAGGACTTAACGAATATTCCTCTTGAAGCGAAGAGCTCATGGCGCGAATATCTTGCACACGATTCCTCACGAATATTTACTTAACTTTCGAGATTCTATTTTGGATCCAATGAAGAGTTATCTGTGAGTCGGAGAATATGTTCAATTCCTTGAACTTTACACCCGACAGTCCACTCAACATTTGTGGTAAGCATTTTAATGCTAAAAACACAGACAATAACTCCAAACAGGGAAGCGTTCTTCCTTTTGGAGGAGCGATTTTTCCCTTTGACCAAAGTTTTTCCCTTTGACCAAAGAAGATTTGGACCCTCTGCCGTAGACGAGACATACACTACGAAGCCATAAGCAACAGTGCTTGCATCGCAGAATATATGGATACTTAAATCAGAGTCACTTGACTCAAGTGAAGATCTTCTAAAAGAGACCTTCTTCAGAGAGTTAAGGTCCTTGCTCAACTTCTCCCATGATTTTTTGATTTCGGGAGCGATTTTATCGTCCCACCCCATGTCCCCTTCCCAGGTTTTCTTCATAAGAAGACATCCTCGAACGGTGACGGGGAGGTAAAGGCATATGGGATCGAATACTTTTGAGATCTCCGACAGGAGCTGTCTCTTGGTAGAGACAATATTTAATGAAAAAGTCACTCAGATCAGAACTATCTTGAACGGTATTATTATAAAATACCTAAACTCTTTCTGTCATCAGCTTTGAATGAGTGCAAGTTTACCCTCTCCTTGAATATTTCTTTGAGGTCTGGACAATTTGAGTTCCCAGGAGCACAAGTTGAAGCCCCCCTCACTCATACGTGAGTGACCTTTTGAAAAATATCTTTAAGTTTCGTTTGAAACAGACGAAGAATGGTACAAAAAATTGTCAACTACAGAATTATTTTTTTTGAAGAAGAGAGGTAACAGAGATTCAGGAGGGTATTTTTTTGGCGTGATGTTGTATCACAGCCCCTAGAACATAAGGGCTGACAGCCAACCCGAAGATGATGGTGGCATAACGGTAAGTGAGTAACTCGCCATCAGCCTTCCAGAAAAAACAGAAGCGATTTCTGTCCTCTTCTAACTTTTTAATTTGATCTGGAGGAAGGCTTTCGAAATATCCGCCAGAACGATGAATTTGTTCGTTCTGAAAGACAGTAACAACTTAAATAGGGAAGCGATTAAATCTACCCCAGGATACGATGCCTGATTAAGTGAAGGACTACAACCTATCTTCAGGCTGCAGTTAAAAACGGGACGAATTTTTGTCGTCACTTGAAGGGCCTGTTTTATTATAGGTCTGTGGGGTATCCAGATGAATTTATGATAATCTTTCGGATGCACCTCCACAGCCTCCACG